>LPNX010020399.1:0-16922 GCA_001517045.1 Pseudotsuga menziesii | reverse complement strand
GTGTCAATTTTGTCAATCAACTTGTCTCTGCTTTCACCATCAATCTTCTGTCATAGTCAAATCAATCATGTCACTGCTTTCACCATCAATCCTGGCTGTCACACAACTCAGATCAGCTGTTGTTATGTTAAAGATCTGCTCCTTTTACTTCTGCTCATCAAGGAATACATTTATGCCAAGACCAAGACAAAGAGATATTCCTGCCCTCTTATCAGTCTGTTTTGTAACCATGTTCCTGCCCTCTTATCTTTAATTTGATTATCTTCAAACTCAGTCAACCTGAGTCAACCTAAAGTGATTCTTTTCAAAGCTTAATCAAGGCTTCCTTTGACTTCAAAAACATAAGCAACTTCTGCTCAACTAACTTCCATCCCATCAACTTAGAAAACACAGCAATTTACATATTGTGTCTTGTTAATCAGAACAAGAACTAATACAAGACGTCTGCAAGACTGAACATACCTTGTATTGCTGTAGCTTCTCAAAATGCAACTAGATCCTGAGTGTGCCTTCTCTTACTTGCAGAGACACTTCATATGATGTAGGCTCCTTGAGTGATCATCCTTTTAGATCTGCGGTACTATGTCTGCATACATCAAGCTTTTGCCCATGTCATGGATTTGCAGACATTCATCAAAATTCAGATTGTGTAAACTTGAGTGACTGAGGCTGAATTAAAGCTATGTATGATGACCTCAAACACCTCGGACTGTGTTCTTTTGCAAACTCGGACTGTCAAGATGTATGCTGGTAGACTGTTAACAACTTGGACTGTTTAGGTTTATGGAAACCCTCCAAACTTCAACCTTGGATCACTTCACAAAACTGGACTGTTTTAGGCTGAGTAGAATAGGATTGTTTCTCCTTTAAAATTTTGTGACTGAGGCAACCCTAAACAAGAATAATTCTGTGGAATAACTAGGGTCTGTTCAGGACTGGTGTATGCTTTAAAAATGGACCCCAATCAAGTGTAGAAAGCCTCCAACCCTGCTGTTCATGCAAAAGAGAAACTCATAACTGTTTATACCCATCTTCAAACAACAACCATCTCTATGGAAGAAGGATTCGAATCTCTACTGCTAATGCTGGTAAGAAAACAATCAAATCAAACCCAAGAAATCTTCCCTTTATGTAAATTCGGGTCTTCAAAAGAAACAATCTCAGCTACTGCTCCTTTGCTGCCTCAGTAACGAATTTTTCCTTAGGATGTTTGACAGAGATCAAGTCACTTATGACTTCAACAGGATAAGCATTGGAGTTGTCACCTTAGAGACCTTCGGATTTGTAAAGCTTTGACTCTAATGTTTGTGACTTTTGTGATAATCTCTTTGGATTTTAAGAGAATATACAGAGATCAAAAATAGTGTAGAGATCTGATCATTCAAAGAAAGTATTGCCTGTCCAGAACTTCAATACTATGGTGATCTGAACTCTCTTGAAGACTGTGGCATGGAACAAGATACATAACTTACAACTTGATTGTCATAGATCAAGAATCAACCGTTGAGACTTCGGATGCCTGTTGTGCAACTGTGTCTTGTATGCTAGCCTTGCATGTAACTTCTTGAACTAAAGATGACTGGTGACTTCACCAAAACTCGGGACTGTGTGGAAAAGCCTCCAGCACAAGTCACAAACTCCACCTCAACCTCTGCTACAAATTTCGGACTGTCAGACAAACTCAGGTCTGCAATTCTTCATCTGCTTTAGACCTCGGATCTGCTGCACCTCAATTATTAGGGTCTGCTGCTCCTACTGTTCTGCGGCTGCCTCAGACCCTAGACCCCCGAAAAAAAATCTCAGAGCATTTTACACCACCGAAATTTTTCATTGCAAAAAGGAAGACTTGAGAGGGGTATTTATATTACTTTTTCACATCATTTTGGGATTGACCTGCTATAAAAAATATTTTATTTTTGGGCCGACTTCACAAAGATATAATTATAACTTTAAATTTACTTGGAGCCAACCTGTCTCTTGCTTTCTTCCAGCATCTAACTTCTTCTATGAACCAACACATTAGCTTATTTAGTGGCCAACCTTACCTTACTTCTTGAGGCTTCTTCAGGGCATTTTCAAGGTTTCTTTAAGACACTTCAAGGGCTCTACAATGCTTCATCAAGGCATCTTCAAGGGCTCTTTTCAACAATCGATTGATTCTATCAATACAAGGGCTTCCACTTCAAGTCTTAGGGCTACTTCACCAAGTCTTCTGGATCAAGAGATTTCGTCATGGTTTTCAAAGGCTAACACAACACCAAGCTATGATATGTGAGTGGGTCATATGACCAAATCATGTCTTCTTCAATTAATAAGTGTGCAAACCAAGTTTCATCATGTGCAAGAGGTATTCATCAAGTCTTCAAGGTCAAGTACTTCTTCAACAACCTCAACCACCTCAAGAGACTTCCTGGGGTTAAGATATAACTTGTGGGGTAGATGGGCCTTCTTCTGGGGTACCATGACACCATCAGAGCATAAATGACTACAGAATGGGTCATTAATGCTTCTCCAAGCCATTTAGGGCTTCTCCATCGTTTACCAAGGCTTCAAGACCATCTCTAAGTTCTTCAGCATCATCAGCAGGGTCTTTAACATCTTTAGCAAGGTGGTGGGTGTTGCCCACCTATTTCGACTAGGTGGCAACTTCATATACATGAAGATGTACATAATTGTACAAATTGTACCTTGGGAAAATCTGAGGATTTTTCACTTCTGCAGGGCAATTGCCCCTTTGTAAAACGAAATGTCCACTCCCCTGCGTGGGAAAATTAATGTAATTCTATGTGCTAGTGTGGGTCATATGATATGGATGCCACATCATGGAACTGGTTGTTAGGGAAGTCCCCTCATCGAGTGTTTTTTCCCCTTCCAATTAATCTTGTTCTTTAAACGATTTTAATTGTTTTGGTTTTTCACTCAAAATCCTCCAAAGTGGTGACGGGCGTTCTACCAATCAAGTCCATGGGGTGACTAAGGGTTCAAAATGTTATTCATGACCATGCTAGACATTTGTATAGAGTCTTGCGGAGTTTCGTTATGTTGTTGTATTTTTATTTATTTTTTCTAGTTAATTAATTTCACCCCTTGGTGGTTAATTAACTCAGTTTTGATGTAATAATGTAATTGCTCAAGCACTGGTACTTTGTAATAGGGGCTATGAATGCAAGGTAAATTGCTATGAAACCCCCTAAGCCACTGCTTTGAGTCCCATGTCATTCTGATAAGGGGTTGAGGAGATAGACCATTTTTGGCTAAGCAAGGTCTATTTTTCCTAGGGAATTAATTAATTTCCCTAAGTCAAAAATTCATATTATTTGATTTTGAAGGAAAAAATCAAATAATGCCATGGTAATTTTGTTTGGGGGTTGTTAAGCCTAGGAAAAATTTATTTCAAAATTTTCCACCCCCCCATGGCCAAGATATAATTTTTTCAAGTTATTTTTAATTTTTCCTAAGTCAAAATTGGAAAAATTTAAAAATTAAATTGAAAAATTAAATCTAAGGTGAAATATTATATTTAGCCTAAGTCTAAAGGTTAGATATCTATTTTGGAGCAAAGAATCAAGTCAAAGCCAAGTTAGAAGACATTAAGAGGTGGTCAAAACCCTTGCTAAAGTGGGGTGCCTAGGTTAAAAGGAGGCGCTACCAGCTAAAGGAGGGCGCTAGCCATAAGGGGAGACGTCTCATTTAGAAGAGGGCGCTACATTTGGAGAGGATGCCACTTTTGGAGGAGGGCGCTACCTTTAGATGGGGTGCCTAGGTTGGGCCCACACTATAAACCCTAAAAGCAATCTAAGGGTAGCTCTTGGTCAAAACCCTAGATCTAAGGGTCCAGAATGGTTGAGAAGGGTGCAAAGTCAAATACCTAAATCTAGTGGTGGAGATCTAATCTAGATCTAGATCTAATCTTGGCCATTGATCTTCAAGGGGTTGGGGTTGCTCCTCAACTATATAATGAGGGTCTCACTCCCTCATTTGACAACTTCTCTCAGACTATTGTTATGCTGCTGAAATCTTTCCCCATTCTCCTCTCATATTCTCTCAAGCATTTGGCCCAAGCCTCTTGCTATTGTTGTATTGAATCTTGCCCTAGTTGGGCTATAACAGAAGAAAGCTTTAGAGGGATATTGTGCCGTCATTCTACATTTCATGAATCTTTTGGTGAGGTAACTTGTATGTGTACTTATTTGATTTGCATTTGTATTAGCTTAGATAGCTCTCCACAAAGTATTTTGTGGAGGGATTTGTAAGTAGAAGTATTTCTGCTTCCATTTGTGAGTTTTTAATAAGATTTATCAAAGTATTTTGGTAGATTTATTGGGTACTGCTTCCATTTGTGAGTTTTTAATAAGATTTATCAAAGTATTTTGGTAGATTTATTGGGTACTCACATCTTTGCTTACATTTTGCAGCTCTCTCATAAGTTTATTTACAGGTTTTCAAAGCCAAGGGCTCCTCCAAGGGTTTCTTTTTTTTAAATTTGCATTTCCGTCCATATTTTTTTTGCGCTCATAAAACTGGGTTTTATTCACTGTATAGTGAATATAACCCTTGTTTTAGGGCCTTCTTCCATTGTAGATTAGTGTAGAGTTTTAAATCTGTTGTTTTTATATCATTTAGAGGCTAAAACACTCATTTTTTAACTGCTGAAATTTCATTTTTCAAAAAATTCAAGTTCAGATTTTTTAATAAAATTTCTGGGTTTTACACTAATCTGTACTAACTTTCTGTTTTAGTTTTCTGCAGTAATTTCCAGCAAGTAAAGTTGTTGGTTTTTTGCAGGTTTATGCACAGAAAAGGGGGGTTATGTTGCCCAAAATTGCTTAAAAAAGGCCCAGAAAATTTCAGTCCAAAAGAAGCCCTAAAACCACACTTCTTCTCCTCTTCTTAAGATTGTAAACCCCAAAAGAGAAGTTCTCTTTGGGGTATTCTCTAAAGCTTTGTAAATTTGTATATGAGTAGCGTAGAGGTAGCGTAGATAACTAGTTGCTTAGATTTATTTTTATGCAAGTTTCTTTTCTGTTTACCCACCTATCTCTGTCACAGACCACCATCTCTGTCACAGAGATTGAAGTGAGGTTAGTTTAGTTTCTTTTACTTCTGTTTATCCACCTATCTCTGTTACAGACCACTATCTCTGTAACAAAGATTGTTGTGCGGTTAGGCATTGTTTTACCTAATAGCATTTTCCTTTCAAAGTAGTTTTAATTTGTACTTCTGTTAAAAGAGTAACCAAACAACCCATTGATCCGGTGTATCCTCTGCCCACTTGTCATCTCCCTTTAGGGACTTCAAGTTGGGTATGAAAAGCAGGAGAAGTGGGGGCTTAGCTTAATCAGAACAACATTCTTTTTTCTGCTACAAACCCTCACACTTTATTTTTTCAGTCCAAGATCAAGTACCAGCATCTCCCATAAGGGATACCACTTGGTTTATCTTGTTGATATTTTAAAATTAACCTTGCATGCTAATCACCAAGATTAAAATTTACCCCTAAAATTAACCAACAACAACTTCACTAGCCCCTGTTCCTCTACTCGGTTATCACCCTTCGGGGTACTCGCGAGATACGACAGTGGATAGAGGAGTTTTAGTTTAATAGGCATCCATCTTGCTATTTGTCCGGTTAATTAAAAACAGTGACTCGGAAGCGACTTGGGGTAGAAGACCGTGGGGGGTCTCTAGGCGTTCTACGTCCTCCTTGTTGAGCACCGGGGCATTGGGGTTTGACCTGGGAGCTACGGGTGGGCTTTGCTCCCACTTTGTTGAGCGCACCAGCATTCCTTCTTTGACTTGAGAAATACTAGATTGGGGTAGTCACACCACTGGTTCGAAAACTAAACTTCAAGAGGAAAAACCTTAATAAAATCTACCTAAAACGAACCAAGAGACATTGCAAAACGTCCTACAAACACAGGTCACTGCTATTTATCTTTGCCTTGCTGTTCAAGGTTTTCACTGCAAGCTTTTCACTTTTCAGTTACAAGTATTTCCTTTCAGTTTCGCAAACTCTTGTGGTGGCATCTTTAATTCATTTGATTAAGTAATCACATTGTTTAGTAATCTGTAGATCTTGTGTAACACAACTGATTCATTTCGTTTCAACATTTTTGGTTAATAGCTTAATAATTGTTCCTTTTATTCGATCTGTTCATAACATCTGATACAACTGTGGATATTGTTAATACTGCTTAACTGTTCATTCATTATTGTTTATATTGTTCATAGTATTCATTTGTCCATACTGTAACCTGGTTTGATTGGGATAACACCTAAACTGTGGGTTAATTAACTTAGATATCAATTTCATTTGTAAATTTGTAAAGTTGTAATTTATCCTTAGACTCCTTTTAATTTATCCTTGTCATTAAAAGGAAATCTTTGCATGGAACTTAAAGTCTTAGCCTCACAACCTTAATAAAATCCCTTTAATTTGTAATAAATTAATAAATCTGGAAATTAGTATTTCCGTAGGGACTTCCCCCCTTGGCTCTGTTGGGATCTTGCCTAAACGGAGGAGTTGTGGACTGTGGTAACAGTGGTCCCTAGCTCTCGCTTGCCCCCAAGGACACACATAGCAGGTTGTGACTTTCTTGTTCCTTAAAGTGTGAATTAGGCGGCAACAATGGGTACAGGGACCTTGTCAACTGGGTACAAGGTGCTTCAAGGCACCAACCCTCGTTGTAAGGGATCAAGGCGCTGCAGGTGGGACTTGGTGGCATCAATGACATCCCGTGGGGCCACTGCAAGTCCATGTTGGCATCAATGACAATTTCATCAACACAGCAAACAGACTTTATAGAGAGACAGGGACAAGCAAACCCTAACCCAAAAAATCCAACGCTAAGGCTTGTACGCGATTGTATATAAGAGCAACCCGCGTACTGTACGCAACTGTCCTAGAGAGCAACTCGCATATGCAGGCCTCTGTACGTGATTGTATACAAGAGCAACCCGCGTACAGGTACAAAATTTTCTAATAAATTTTTTTTTTCAAGGTCTTCAAACACTATCCTAAGCATGAACCAAAACAGGATACCACACACAATCTCAAGGCGAAGACTAGGCAACGGTAAACAGAAATAACCCACAGCAGTCTGGGCTCCCCAGCGAAGTCGCCAGTTCTGTCGTTCAGGAATAAACACCCTTGTAACCGAGGGTCTGGGGTTACCAATGTACTCTTAAAACTTGCAGACAATCAGCTTTAAAGTACAAAAAAGGAATAGGAAGAGATGTTGAACTCACCCGATCAACGACGGTTGATCCAAGCTTTCTCTTCTCCGATTCTGCTCCTCTCCAAAGCTTTTAGGGATGCACCTCCTTCACCTGCAAAGAGCAAATCCTCAAAGTACAATCTTATACATGTATATATAACAAGTTAGATAAACAATATATAGAGTGCTTAATCATAAATATTCATCAAACCATGATAGATGAAAGAAACTCAACACAAAGTTGGAAGAATGATTCTTTTTACTAACAATAGTGAATGAGATAAGTGTACAACCCAACGCTTGAAACAAGGACTCCTCTGCGACCAAAGGATTCTGAGTTCTGCTGCTCCAAAGACTTCTGTAGATATACCACTAGTATAACTTTACTCTCCTAGTATGATTGATTAATATCCTCTCCAAGGCCTCTATTTATACTTAGGAAAATAGAGCAGTTTCGAAGGTTGAGGAGGTTGAGACAGTTAAGATAGTTAATGATTAGGGCTTAACAAATCTCCATTAATCGTGTTTTATTATTTTTAATGTCGAATGGATGTGTATCCGAGTATTGATACTGGCAACCCACGTATGACACGCGAGTTGCTATGAGGGAAACCCGCGTACAGATCTGTACATGGGTTGCAATGGAGATACTCGCATACAGTAGATGGGATGATGTGGAGATAGTTGCGTACGTACGCGCGTTGCTGTGGAAAGAGTCGCGTACAACAATCAACATATAAAAAGGTAAAATGGCAAGTTCGTTGGATAGTGAATGCATCTCATGTCATGCCCATCTATAGTGTTTAGGCAACTTTCAATCCATAAATGTCTTTTTGTGTGCCAACATATGAAGTGTCGGCACTTGGCCGAAGAAGTGCCATTTGGGTTGATAACAGGAGGCCGCGTTCTTGCTTCTGTAGTCCAGATGTGATGCGTGCCCAGTCCATCCTTTCTCCCAGATGCGCAGAAGGTTTTGTTGTTCCTAAGGGGTTCAGGATGGTCATTACTCATTATTCATTCACTCTTGTTCATTGAGGTGTGTTGCCGCCTGTTGTCTGCCGATTGTACACCAGCAGCAGAAATCAATTGAAAGCTGTCTCCTCACTTGAGAAAGTGGTAGAGGTGTGACTTTGGGGGCAAGCACAGAGCTAGGTACTGTCACCTACTCCTGGCTCCTCCGTTTAGGCTAACTCCTAACGAATCCAAAGGGAGTAGTCCCTACAAAAGAGTTTACTAAGGCTCTTAAGGTGGTTAAAGTGTTTTTAGGTTACAGATGCGGATGGGTTTTATTTAGGAGTTTATTGTGATTTAAAATGATTAATATTAAAGGGATGATGATTAATCAAAGCAATCCACGTTGCTAACAAGAGATCACACAGATAAGCAAAGATTCCAGACTTATAACTTAAGCATTCAAATATAATCAATTGAAATGGACCATAGACTTTGATCAAGATAGAAAATTAATCAAATATAACAAAGGACCAGTGCCTTATGGAGTCAAATAAATGCGTGAAATTAAATCTAGGAACTAAGCTAGTGAGTATTAAGTTTTGCAAGTGTTCTTGGTAGATTTTAAGAGTTTTTAATAGTGGTCTTACTTATGGTAGCTGGATGTCCTAATCGAAAGTACCTTCAGTGGCTCCGTTCGAAGACATGACGGACCTGTCTGGGATCACAAGTAAGTGTTCAATAACTTAACTACCTGTGCCCAGATTGGGTAGCCCGACGCCCACACTTGGAATTTCCCCACATGCCTCGGTATTTAAACGAAACAACGTCGGTGTGTTGGTTATGGGGGAAAGTTTTAATTAAGTTACTCTTGTGGGGTTTAAAGATCCAGTGCCGTTTCTGGGTATTCCGATCAAAGATCGGTCAGAGCATACTTCGGCAAGGAGGGAAGGGAGTTAATTAATTAAAGGGGTGTGTGTGTTGAAGATTTTATTAAGTTAATTAATTAGAGTCTTTGACAGAGAGCGCTCTTAACCTTGTCTTATGACAAAGGTTCAAGAGTCTTATCTAATCTAAATGAAACTAATGCAAGGATAATGCAAATACTAAGATGCTTCTCGATAGAGAGTGTTCTTGACTTGTGTTTCTGCAAGTTAAAGAGTCTTACTTAAGAGTTAATTGATTAAACAAATTTGAACAAGAAGCTAAGATGAGTTATTAAACTCTCCTACAGAGAGTACTCTTGATCCACCTTATGGTGTGATTCAAGAGATTTAAGCAGTTGATTTACTTAGAAAGATAAACAATTTAAAATAGAATAATCAACTTAATTAATGAATTAGATGTGATGGATTAACAACTATTCTAAGAACAAGATGCAAAACAATGATCAAGACAAGCAAATCTAACCTAAGCATACACAAGTAAACACAACACAAGCCTCCCCAAATGGGGGAGGATGAGAGTGGAGACTTAAAAACCCCACTCAAACAAAAGTACTTTATTGAAATTATTACAAATTGCCTTTACGAATTTAATCCTTGAAAGGGCTTTTCAAATAAAAGGATACAACTCTACTATCATTAAAATTTGCATAAAAAAAAAAGTAGAGTGCTTTTACTTTTACTTGAAGATCCTTCTGAAACCTGTGAAAAGGAAAAAGAGAAGAAGTTTGAATGAGAGCCAAAAGAGCAAAGGAAAAGAGGCCTGAAACAAACGAAGATGAGGAAAAGAAGGCAAGAAAACAAAGAGAAGGTCAAAATCAAAGAAAGGGAGGGATAGGGCAGCCAACTATGAAGCTAAAGGAGGACAAAAATTGAAGAAAACGGGGCAACGAAAGAGAAAACAAATGACTGTCATGAAAATAACAAAACAGGGCAGCGAACAAAAAGTAGAAGAAAAGGCCAATAACAAGGTTGAAGAAGGCCCAAAAGCTAGGGCAAAAAGAGGCAAAGAGGAAGGAAAACTAGGGCACACTAGGGCTGTCCAAAATGAAGAAAAGGGATGGTAAAAGCAGTCTTGACAAAATCGCCGAAAAATCGGGAAAAATCGGAAAAGTTGCGCTTTTTTCCTCTGGCAGATTTTTTGCCAAGGAAAAAGCGCAATTTTTAAAAAAATCGTGAGAGCGCGACTTTTGGGAAAAACTCGCGGGTTGATGGAAAAAATCGCCCAGGCAAGCAATCCACGGCCTAGTAAAGGAAAAAAGGGTTTTTTTTTTGTCATTTGGCAAATGAGCTTGTTGGAAGTGGAGGAGAAGGGCTTGAGGAGACCACCAACACCTTTGGAGGCTTTCAAACACCATTTAGCATCTCAACCAAGGATTTTTGTGGAGCAAATGTTGAAGGTATGTGCATTTTATCCATTGTTTTTCTATCTTTTCCATGGACTGTTTGAAAGATTTCTTGCATATTTCTTTGCTATTTGTTTTTACTATTTTGCCATTGATTTCCATGCCCCAAAAAATGAAAAACAGTCCCAATGTAAATGGGGGTTTTAAAAAATTAGAATGGAAAATAGCATGCTTGTTTTTTTACTTCTTAGCCACCCTCTTCTTCTTATCTTTCATGGCTTAAAATCTAAATTTAGAGGTATGATTTTTTAAGCTAAAATGTTGCTATTATTTTTCAATGGAGTTTAACGTAATTTTTTTTGTTTTTGTGCCCTAGGGTTGCATTTGAGTTGAAGGCTTGAAGCATTCCAATTGCAAAAATGCCAAAGATATTGGACCCATTTGGGCGGTATGGTGAACCCGAGGATGGCAACAATAGGCAAAATTTGACTTGCAAATTATGTGGGCGTCACATGTCGGGAGGGGTTAACAGGTTGAAATACCATTTAGCCAAACTACGTGGCCATGATGTTGGCCTTTGTACTGCAGTGACCCCAAAAATCATGAGATCTGCCCATGATGCCATCCATGAAAAAATGAGAAAGAAGGATGAGATCGCTGCAAACAGAGCTGAGCTTGCAGGTTTTGGAGCTGAGCTTGCAGGTTTTGGCCAAGCAAGAAGTTTAGGTGCATCTTTATCTACCACTATCGGTGAGGGTAGTGGGAGGGGCTCCACAGCGTCACCTCTTGGGAGGGCGGGGCCCACATCCCATTATGTTGGACCAAGCTCACAACCTTCTATCAAGTCAGTTATAAAGAAATCGGAAAAGGTAGAAGCAGACAGGGTAATGGGAAGGTGTCTTTATTGGAGTCACATACCTCTGAGCATTGTTAAAAACAATCCATTTTGGCAGCTGATGTGTGATGCCATTGCAGTAGTTGGCCCAGGTTATAAAAGTGCCACCTTTGAGGAGTTACGGGGCCCAATCCTTCAAGCAGAAAAGATGGACATCGGTGCTAGGTTGGCAGAGTTCAGGCAGTCATGGGAAAGCACTGGATGCATAGTCATGTCAGATGGGTGGACAAACGGTAAGGGTAGAAGCCTTATCAACTTCTTGGTACATTGTCCTAGAGGTACCATGTTTGTAAAATCAGTTGATGCATCGACACATGTAAAAGATGCGGCACTTTTATGCGAGTTGATGGATGGGTTCATCCAGGATATTAGGGCGCACAATGTTGTACAAGTTATTTCAGATAATGCAGCTAATTATGTGGCTGCTGGCAGGATGCTTATGGATAGGTATCCCTCTCGGTTTTGGACTCCATGCGCTGCTCATTGCATTGATTTGATGTTGGAGGATATGGGGAAAATTCCCTTTATCAAGGTGGTGATTGATCAAGCTAGGGCCATCCCTAAGGTCATTTACAACCATGGTTTTGTTCTTAGTCTCATGAGGAGGCACACTAAAACCAAGGAGTTGAAGCGTCGTGCAATCATGTGTTTTTCCACCACATTTATTACTCTTCAGTCTTTGCTTCAATGTCAGTTTGAGTTGAAGCAAATGTTTGTTTGTGATGAGTGGCGTGATTGTGCTTACAGCAGGAGAGAGAATGGGAAAACCATTGCCAAGCTGGTGTACATTGATGCCTTTTGAGAAGGAATGGAGGAAGTGTGCTCGGTTAGTGAACCTTTAGTGAGGGTTCTGCGACTTGTTGATGGTGATAAGTCCGCAATGGGCTATTTATATGAGGCCATGGATAGGGCCAAAGAGACCATTCGGAATTTCTATGTGGGAAAGGGTACCCCAGGGCATGACAGGCACATGTTGTTATGGGAGTTGATTGATACTCGATGGATTGGGATGCTTCATCGACCCATTCATGCAGCAGGACTCTTCCTCAACCCCGCATTTGCCTACAAATGCAATTTTGATTTTGATGGTGAGGTTTTGGAGGGGCTTCTCACTTGTATTCAGAGGATGATACCTGATTATGACACTTGCAATGCAGTCAATCGCGAGATAGAGGTGTATCGGGATGGTACTAGAGTATTTGGCTTTGCTAATGCTATTCGTGATAGGACCGAAGTCATGCCAGGTAAATTATTAACTTATTAGACCGTTTTAAGTTTTCACCTTTATTTGAAAGATGAATTATGATTTATTTATATTTATTTCTTGTTTGGTGACATGTAGCCACTTGGTGGCGAACCTATGGTGTGAGGACACCGAATTTATGGAAATTTGGCATCAGAATCCTTAGCCAAACCTGTACAGCTTCGGGATGTGAGCGGAATTGGAGTGTATTTGAAAAAATACATGCAAAGAGACGGAGAAGGTTAGAAACTTAGAACTTAGAATTTGAACAAAGCAATTGCATTTAAATGTTTAGTGCAATTTATGAATCTACAATCCTCTAGACTCTAAATTTTTTTTATTACCCTCTTACAGGTTGGAGTTCACACGTCTTAATGACTTGGTGTATGTTCATTACAACCTCCGCTTGTGGATGGCACAGATACAGAAAGAACCAGATGCAAATGCCATCTCCTTGGACAATATTGATATATTGTCGAAGTGGAGGGTGGAGATTGAGACTCCTATCATGGAGGAGGCACCTGCATGGCTAGAGGAGGGGCAAGTGGAGGAGGAGGAGGAGGAGGAGGTGGTTGGAGGCACCATGGAGGGTGATGTGCTAGCATCGTCACCACTTTCTGCACCGCTTGATATATCTAGTCCTCCATCCATCACTCAGCGTCGAGTAATAGATGCAGGCTCAGGGCCTTCTACTGCTACTTCTAGTGCTAGGGCCAGGCTTGACAAAAGACCCATGATATTTTCCCGTAAAAAAGGAAGAGGGCATTGATATTAGATAGCTAGATGCTAGTTTTCCTCAGATACATTTATATATGTGATGCCATTTTGTATTGTTTAAACTTTATACACTTTTGAGTCCTTGATTGGACAACTATGATGTTTCAGACTTTCAGTATCAACTTTGATGTATCGTTTTATATTTGGCATGACTACATGATGATGATATATATCAGTGCTTTCTTCATATTTATGTTCCAATATGTTTTTCTGATGTTATTATTGCTTTATATGTTTAAAATTCTAAAAAAAATGCATGTATTTTCTATTTTTTAATGTTTGCCGACTTTTGCCGATTTTTCCTGATTTTTTCGCCGATGTTGCCAAGAAGTTGTAATCAAGACCCTCGCCGACTTTTTGCCGAGGCCGACTTTTTCAACATTGGGTAAAAGAGAGAAAAAACGGGGCAGTGATGAAGAAAAAGTGAGAAAAGGCAAACAAGTCAAGAAGGAAAGGGGCTAGCAAGCAATGAAACAAAAGAAGTCAAGGAGCAAAGGGAGAACTAGAGGAAGGAAGTTCGATAACCAAGAAAGTATTTAAATTTATGGATGGAACTCAAGAGAGAGAGATAGACTCCCAGCTTTCTTTTTGTATTTTGAAGAAGAAGATCTCTGTAGGTCCTGCAATGAAAGTGTTAGATCAAAAAGGTTGCTTGAAGCCTGGGATAGAAGCGGCTAAGCTCACACCCTTCTTCAACCTGTGAAGCCTGAAAACACACTACAACTTAACACAAAACATGAGATCAAAATATATGCTAGTATGCTAAGAAAATTGAATTATGATCAACATTACGTATATACTGATTACTCATGTCCATCAAAATTACTAATCTACTTCGCATAAACAATCAAGTTGAACTACAAATGATTGTTCTACTGTGCCAACAATGGCCCTCTTGAGCTAACAAATAAACAATTTAATCTCACATAAGCATTAAGGAAATAGGGGTTAGAGACAATATCACCTCAACCAATTGCAAAGAACTACCACATCCAAGAGCTCATGGACCTCCAAAGTCTGATCTTTATTAACAAATTAAAGCAAATGCTTGATACAATTTTCTCAGAGTAACTCTGCTACAAAAGTCCATCCAAATAGAGCTAAAGGAGCCTCTATTTATACAAAGAGAGAAAGCTAAAACCCTAAAACCAAACTAAGAGTAACACCGGAGTAATTGAATGAGCTCGGCATGATGATTTGGAGTCATTGCTAGTGTTATCTTCAGTCTTTACCTCGATCAAATCATCAAACCAATGAGTGCTCTCCATCTCATCCAATTCAGGAGTTTAGTTGGAGATGACAAATCCGTTAACTAAATATAACTTTATTATTCACTGAATGCTAACTGAAGCTGAGATATGATAACTCCAATCATCATAAATGTCCATTGAGATGTCATTTATCCTTTTATTTCGTTGAATTTGGATTAATTTGGAGAGTTTTAATTTTCTCCAAAATAATCATTTTTTAATAAATAATCATTTTTTCCTCGAAAATGATTTTTTTGAGAAAATGAGCATTATGTGTTCGATTGATGATCTGAAAGTTGGATCTGACTAGCTAGCTGATCAAGAATGATTTTTGGCTTAAGGTTAGAGCCTTCAATCACTGAATTCGGAGTCTGGATGACCGACTTATTACAAACGGGATTTTTCTAATTAATTTATGGAAAAATTAATAAAAAAACTTAGGGAAATAATTAAAAAATTAAAAAATAATTTTTTAACCCGTCCGATAATTTTTTTTCGAATTTTTTTTAAAGGTCCTATTGACTTAGGACATGACCATGCTCTATTCTAACAATTCCTAGTAGGTTTATAAACACTTAGTTGGGCTCTAATAACCCCCAAGGCCCAGAATTCAAAATCGGGCATTCCAGCTTTGGAGGAAGCAGGAGAAAACCTCGTCAATTATACTCGGCTGAAGGCAAAGCATAATTGTCAGGGGCAAAAAACTCCCTGGAATACCTTATTTGAGATTCTACGTCTCAGGAGACCGAACCACTCAAAAAATACCCTACTAGCACATTTTATTACAAACCCCGCGGGGCCATGGTTAAAATTATTCAAATAAAAAACTTGCTAGCCAATATTGGCTAGACATGAAGACGGATCAACTGATACACTGGAATCAAACTTTGAACAAGTCTGTCAACCGGCGGCTTCTCAGGTAACCCAATTATGGTACAACTAAGTGGATAACACACTTGGACACGGGTAAGTCTCCCAACCGCTACGTGTGTTCCTAAGGGAAACTTATGAGTTGAGAACCCACTATCACCTCGGTTCTAACTCCTCCATTTAGACCACAACTCCTAAAGGCCAATGGGGTAGTCCCTACTTACGAAGTTATTTTTTTTTTAAGAATGTTTTCTGGGAGTTGTAAACTACAAAAATGACAATCAGCGTGCAGTGATGCAAATATTTCAATGTCAAGCAAACCTTTTAACAATCAACTGTTGATAAAATTGTCATTGATGCCAACATGGACTTGATGTCATTGATGCCACCACTCAGCTAATGATGCAGAAGACCTAGGAGATGGACATTGAAGCTAAAGGTTGTTGATAATATATGGTTCTATTTGAATAAAACCTTAAGTTGTGAAAAAGTCCCTTAAGTTGATTGACTTTAAAATAGTCAAAGAAGTCAGCTCAGTCAACAGAATAAAAAAAATTCCTTACGAAAAATTCCTTAAGGAAACTCTAATGGGTGACTATATAGAAATTTTTTTAATATAAAAATATATTAATGGGGTAAGGTAAATTACAAAGGGTGATTTATGGGTGACTTTATAGAAAGTTTTTTAATATAAAAAAAATTCATTAAAACATGGAAATATGTATTTCAAAAGTAAAATATGACACTTTAATGAGGTGGGCTCTATCATTTGGTTTAACATCAAATAAATGTATAAATACACACACCTTTTAGTGGAACGTATGTATGTATGAGTGGCTGAACTATTTTTTACGGAGGAAATTTTTGGGAGTAAGAGTTCGAGATTCTTCAGCGCTATTGCAGCAGAGGAATTTTTTTTTGGCAGCGTAAAAATATTTTTATCAGCGTGGAAATAATTTTTATCAGCGTGGAAATTTTTTTTGCTATACGGTGGAAAGCTCTGCGATTTAATGTGGCAGAAGAGGAATTTTTGTGGCAGCATGAAAATCTCTTTAAATTACAGCGCGAGGGCCTCTGTATCCATTCCTTGTAATAAATTGGTTCTTTCCTAAATCGCAGATTCAGAGCTTGTATTTACGCTCTTTTTGCCATGTCTAATCTTCACGCATCTGGAGAGGGCCGTGACACTGCAAAAGATGCTTGAATGGCCGTGACCCCCTATTGGCTGCCCAGACAGAGCCAGCAGTGTGAAATTTTTTCAATAGCAGCGTGGAAATTTCTTTTGCGTGGAAAGTTTTTTATTAGCATGTGTATTGCCTAGTTGCTTCTTGATTGAGCCACGATCTGTGTAAGAGAAGAGCAGCAGCCCTGAATTTTTCTTGTGACTTAAATGTTTACCAGAGATTGCAAAGAGAGTCTTCATCATTTA
>LPNX010020388.1:135004-154083 GCA_001517045.1 Pseudotsuga menziesii | reverse complement strand
AGAGAGAAGAGGGAGTGGGAGAGAGGGAGGTGGGGGAGAGAGGGAGGGAGAAAGGGAGAGAGTGAGGGAGAGGGAGGGAGAGAGAGAATGATCTAAAATTTCAAGATGTTTTTAACCACAAACTTGCATGTGAAATTTTAGGTTAAATATTCATAAACAAACCTAAAGATTAAAAAAATTAATGATTTAAAACATTCACATAAGAAAATAAAAAAAGATATGCAAACATCAAAATGAAAACAATAGTTGATAACATAGTGCGCCCATNACCCATCTTGGGCTACATCTCTGAGCCACTAGAAATGGGTGTTTTGGAAATACCTCTATTTTTTGTTAGACATAAACATAAATAAATGACACCACTAAACTTCTCATGAAATTCTTACAAAAATGAGCATAAAGTTGACTGTATGTGCCTAAAGCCTCCTCTGGCATGTAAAATGAGACAATCTACATAAAAATAAGACAAATAGTACAAATTGAAAGAATGTTTCCTCATGATCTGTCCCATTAATGGAATTTTTACATCAATATCTATGCTTATACCATGTCTCAGTATCTGCGCAAAGTCACGTTGTTCTATACTTCCAACTCCTAAACTCTGAACTTGTTAGTGGAAATCATGGTTTTTCCATAGTTTTAGAGTAATTTTTTTGTGGTTATGGGCGATGGGCCATGCACTTGTTTTAGAAACCCAACCTTCACTCCAATATTTAAGGAAACATTCGTGATCCTTATCATGGATCGTCGCGATAACATGTTGGTTAAAACATGGCTGGGGTGTGGGGCAGAGTTCTCGAGGTCAAACCCATCGGCCTCTCCCCTTTACATGTTTTTGAATGGTGACACATATACATATAACCACATTATAATATACGGTTTAACATATTATTTGTTGGTGTGTTTGATATGGTAATGGCTCCATGTTATGATATGGTTTCAATATATGGTTTGAATTAAATATGGATAAAGTTCCACCATATGTTTTAATACATGGTTATAATTTGGTGCTATAATACAATTTAAATTGGGGCCTTCATTTCGGCGTGTGGTCGAGGGATAATCCATTGACCCCTCCCCATTTTTTCCAGAACACAAAAACTCAAATTTCTATTTATTTTTTCCCATAACCCTATCAAGGACCATTGGTGGGAAACTTGGTTAGTGCAACCTGGTGAGGGCTTGGGATATAGGGAGGTGTTGGGTTCAAATCTGATAGAATCCAACCAATTTTAGCATAACCATTTTTTTTCCCTTTTCACAATTTTTCACCATTCCTATCAAAACTTCAACTCCTCACAACTTCTTCATCTAGAGGCTGTTTCACATGAAACAACCATTGACAGAAAGATTTCGATGATCTATTTACCATGGTAATATTTATTTATTTGTTTGAAGATTTTAAGTTTGATCAACCTTGAGATGATACTCTTGGATCAAACCTTCCCAGCGTGAAGCTTTTGGGACACCAAAAGCATGAAATCATTTAGAAAATAAGTAAGTCTATATCTCCCTCATTCTTTCAGTCTCTAACCACATTTATTTACTTAGATGCATTCCTTTTATCCGTACATGAAGAAACTCAATGTCTCCTCTTCTTGAAGATATGACCTTCTGTGTCTAGTGTTATATATTCCTAAAGTTCATTGAGATACTCATGAAAAAACTCATCCACATAAGGTTCTTGAACCTGTACATATTGTTCTATAATCATAGGCATCTCATACAATTTCAAGTTTTCAACATTAAAAACTAAATACATTTTCATATAGGGAGGAAATTCCAACCAAAATAATTATTATCGACTTTGTCCAAAATTATAAAGGGCCCATATTTGATCAGTTTCAAATTTGTTCATTAACCTTGGAGTCTATATTTACTGACATGAATCCATACTTGATCACCAATATCAAAATGATTATCTATATGATGCTTATCATGTCATTATTTGTATTTGGCCTGACTTGATGCTAACTATTCATGCACTGCTTAATGAATTAACTAGATCTACTGAATAAACTTTCGAGCTTTATCTGCGTCCTTTTTTGTACACTCCACCGTATCTTTCCCAAAAAAAAATTCTATAGGAGACTTTTGCAAGTACCCAAAACATGTCTCGAATGGACACTTCTGAGTAGAAGAGTGTATAACTTTGTTGTAGGCATGTTGTACATAATGCATCTATTCATCCCAAAGTTTAGGATGCTTACCACAATACCCTTGAATAATATGTACCACATTTCAATTGACCACTTTTGTTTGACCGTATATTTGTGGATGAAATGTTGTGCTTTTATTCGTCTCTATTTCCATAAGCTCCCATAAAGATGACCAAAATTTCCCAATAATGCGGGAATCTAAATCTGAAATAATCGAAGTAGGAAGTCCAAAATGGACCCATACATTTTGAAAGAACAAATGAGCAGCCATCTCAACCATTATCTTCTTTTTACAAAGGATGAGTATACACATTTTACTAAAGATATCCACAACAACATCCAAATAGTTATTTCATTTTCTAGACATTGGTAAACCTCCTCCAAAATCCATTGAAACTCTTTTCCATGGACGAGAAAGAACTAGAAGTGGAATGTAGAAGCATAACTTTATGTTAAATGGTTTTCTTGTTGCAAAAATAACACAACCTTCTACATATTTGGACATTGTATCATTCATTTGGGTAAAACATCAAAACTTTTGTAATTGTGATACTGTTTTACCTACTCCAAAATGTCATGAAATGAGAGAAGTTCAAGCTTCTTTTATAACATGCACTCTTTCACTTTGTCGAATATAGATTTTACCAAGATGATACAACAACTTGCAATTGATATTATAGTTCAATTATTCATTTTAATAGCCATGCCTTAGTGTTTCATAAATTTTCTTTAAAATATTCATCCTTATTATATCGTTCAACATAACTTGCATGAACTAACGGACTTTGTTGAATGACAATAAAAGAAATTTTTGTAGGTATAGATATCATATCTACAAATTTGTTTAGGATTTCTTTCTTATACTTAATAATTAAATTAAATTGTTGTAGAAAATCCATCCATCTGAAATTCCTTGATTGTTGTAGCTTAGTTTATGATTGTACATATTGCAGAGGTTGATGATCAATATGTATGATTTTTTCTTTACCCATTAGGTAATGTTTCCACTTTTTAACACTTTGTACTAATGCATACTGCTGTTTTTCATACGTTGGATAGTTGATTATTTTTGTAGAGAAAGTTTCAAAAAGATATCATATTGGTTTTTTTATGTTGCATTAATATTGCCCCCATTGCATAACCACTAGCATTAGTTTCTATTTAAAATGGTTGTTGTAGATCTCAAAGTGCAAATACTGGATGGTTCACCACCCTGATGTAGGAAGTGACATTATGGGATAGTTACAACTATGTCCTCCTCACTTGACGCATTGTGAAATTAACAACACACATAACAACGTTAACAATAGATTCCATCAAGAAGGAAAGAATCAAGTGATAAATAGTATAGTTTGTATAATTGGAGACTATATGTCTCGATGGTCTATTTCACATTCTAAATAGATATTTTTTAATTCATACTTGGGGATTTCAAAGGATGGAACTCCTTTCTAAGGCCTCTCTTCGGTAATTTCAAGTTGGGAATATATTGAGTTCGCATCGTGAGAACTATTTATGTATCATACTTTCCCATGTCTTGGACTAGGAACAAACATAGACGAGCTAATGCGATTCGATTGGTTGACAAATTTCAAATATCCATGATGGCATGGGCTTATAGATCCATTAGTGATAGACATCCCTCCTTGTTCCATCCTTCTAACTGGCTCAAAAAAAGGTAGATGAAGGTTGAGGATGAAACGAATCTTGCAACCATTGAACAGGCCAGTAAGTGTTTAAGGGAGATGTGATGGTGGCTTCCTTTTCTCTTGGTATTTTCAAATGTAATAACTTATATATTATACAATGCAGTATTCCACTAAATACTGTGTTGTATCTATGTATAAAGAGGTGGTGTATAATTACTAATTAAAACTTGGGTAGTTTTATATTGCCTTTTTTGTTAGAAAATGATCCATTCTTATTTATATAAGAAAGCACCTTGAACATTCATCATGGACACTCAAGTAGCACCTCAAAGTGCTCTTCCTATCAATGGCACTTCCTTCCCAATACAAATCCACATAATATTTTGATTTTCCTCATACTTGAGCCTATAATCAACTATACCCTTTAGGTACCTCACTACATGATTTGCAACCATCAGGTGAACATGTCTCAATGTGTTCATCAGGTACATCAAGGAACAAATCATTTGATGATATATTATGGAATCAACCATATCTGATGAATCAACACTCAATATCTTCAGCTTTGATTCCATAGGTGTGGTCATGGCCTTGCATTCCATCATCCTGAACCTCTTGAGAATATCTACTGCATACTTCCATTTTCCACACCTCCATGCCTATAATGTTGTGCATCAACACTTAACAGCAGCATCACTGGTCTTCTACCTTCAATATTGAAGCAAAGGTTGGAGTCTACTTTACTCTTAGTAAAGCCTAGAGTCATCAGTAATCTATACATCCCGTCGTACCATGTCGAACCTCAGGATATTCTGCAGTCACTCCTTTTGAAGAAGAGCATCATTCTCCCTCTGTATTTTGTACTCTATGCACTGAAACATTCTATACCGAAGTGACAAGTACCTTCCTCTGCTACTAATATTCTATGTATCCATCTGGGATCACTGGATACCAAGATCCTCTATCTTGAACTTTTTCAAAAGTTCTTCTCATACCCATCTGTGAGCTTGTCATCCTCTATCAACCTTGTAGCATAGGTTCAGATATTTATCAAGCTCATTATCTATGTGTTATCCTAGGATGTTTCCATCTATTGCGTGATGGAACTATGAAATTCTCTTCAGGTCTCGACACTGCATCCTAGACATCATTCTTCTTGGTTACTTCTTCATAGTTGGAAGTTTCTTTATTAATTATGTCACTGCATTCATCATATTTATTCTTCATCTTGAGATGTCACCATTTTTATGGTTAGAAACATTCCATAAGGAATATTCATACTTGCAAGTTCTTATTCATAAATATATGATCATGCAACTACTTTATCGAATACAACATTCATCCATATCTCACTGAAACTTTCCAAATTCCTTCCATCTCTACCAAGACAACATTGAGATTGTGTACTAAATCAATATGTCAGTAACGAGGTTTCATTATAGATAAGTAGCAATGGAGAGTTGTATAGCACCATGAGCTACTTACCCATCACATGCATATTAGTAGTATACTGCCATTAATGCAAACATCCTATCATGCATAATACATCAACTGAATATAAACAAATGCATAACAAAACAATATCATGAAATGACAATTGAATACTTATTTTTATTTGTTTCGTGGGTAGACTCCTTTTTGAGCCTTCAGCTTCATCATCTTCTTCATTCATAATAGCATCATTAGCATAATAGCATCTTTTTCATTGGATAAGATTTTTTTCAGGATTTGAGTCCTTCATATTCCTCATTGCTTGAGGGATCTTCTTTGGATGGTGAGAGATTGATCTTTAGTTTCTCCCACATTCTCTTCTCTTCTTATGAGTCGAGCTTCTTCTTCTTCCCAGAGTCTACTAAAGTTAATCACTTCCTTCTGGCACACATTCCTCACATGAATGAATTCATGATCCTCGGAGGCCATTCAAGATGGCTATCACTACTTCTGCATTCTCCATTTCTTCTTCTACCGCCTCAAGTTGTTCTGCATCCTGGATCTTCACATTCTTCCACTGTTTTCTCAAAGCCATCTTCTGATTTATGTTCTTCCCTTCAAATAGCTTGGTAAAGGAATCAAACATCTTTGATGTCTTTAGTAAAGACACTTATGGTACAATTTGATCTGTGATTGAATCAACAATGATCTTCTTGGCCTTGACTAAGTTCTTCTTGTGTAAGGCTTCTAGCCTCATCTCCCTCTGGAACTGGAACCTCTCTACTTGTGTAGGTGTCCAATTCATTTTATTTAGGGATATCATATGCTTCCATGCTTGGAAGTTGTCAAATTCATTTTTAGAGGAAATTTCAACTCAACATGGGCCTCTTAAAAATAATTAATAAAATAATAGTTAAAATAATAAAATAATATTTATTAATTTTGGAGAAAGAAAAGAAAAAAAATACATTTTTGTTTGTATTTTTGACATATATCCCCATGCTTTTACTCAAATTTCAATCAGGAGAGCTCTTTGGATGCAGAATTAAATGCCTCATCCAACCAGTACCCACCTGGCATACTTTTGACAAACCCCTCTACCACAAAAACAAGAAATACTTGAAAAAATGGAATGATGATGTCATCATTCCATTTTTAGGCATTTATTGTTTTTGGGGTAGCGGAGTCCATAAAAAGTATTCCAAGTGGGTACTCATTGGATGCACGAGCTCTCCCAATCGAAATTTGAGTAAAAACACAGGGAGATATGTCGAAAATACAAACAAAAAGAGTAGTTTTTTTTATGATACCTATCCCCAAATTTATATTAAAAAAGTGTTTAAGAACTATATAGTATTTTAGATTTAAAGAAATTTCATTGGATAACACATTATGACATGGAATTTGAATCAAATTTAAAAGGCCCATTTTGAGTTGAAATTTCCTCTAATGTTAGATCTTACTAATTTGAGGTGTCTGTCCTGGTTTCGGAGCTCGCTGATCTAGGGTTTGTCAGAGAAACCCTAATTTTCAAAAATTGGAATATTTTATATCTGATTGGATAAAAGGATAGATATCTCCAGGGAAAGTTTTCTAATAAATTCTTTTTCTGAAAACAGTGGAGGGAAACTCCTAGAACAAGAAGCCCTAGTTTTCCAATTTCTTCTGCAGAAATTTATGTTACTGTTTCTGTGGTATATATGAAATTGATACTCCTCTATGTCTAAAAATTCAAAAAAATATATCCTAGCCTATCCCTAATTCAACACCATAGGTTTCAATGGAAATGGTTTTTCCAATTGGGACTTATGATTGTTTTCCCAAGGTGACCTGTTAGAGGACTATTCAGAACAACGAAGTTGTACAGACTTGCATGTGTCACTGGTTCATCTTCTGAGTCTAAATATTGGACCACAAGAAATTACAGACCATTCCATTTCTAGAAAATCTTCATAAATTTCATTTGGACCTTTGTAGTCCAAGATATAGAAATTCTCCCCAGGTGTTTTTTTTAGGGATGAATCCTCGAAGAGACTGGAACCCTAACTTGAAGGAGTCATATCTCCTATAATATAGTGAATCTGAGGTGGAATTTTAGAAATAGTGTAAATCCATATTTTATATTTTGCCTTTGCAATTTTTAGCTCCTCAGACTTTGCCAATATTGGGATGTACCGAATGTACCAATACTTGGCAGTTTTAGTATTCAGGGTTTTTTATAGCTCGGGGTCAAACTAGGTTTTGACTTTCCTGGAGTTTCACCCGATCAAAAATCTTGAAATAGGTCTCTAAACTTCTATTTTTATGAGGATAGAAATCCTATGCCCAGCTCACTCAATAATTCCTCTTCTGTAGAAAGCCCTAATTACCGCACCAAAAACTGAAAATGCTCAGAATCGAATTCTGCTTCGACAGAAAGATGCGCCCTTCAATGGAGAGTCATCCTAGAATACTTTTGCTGATGGATTGTTGAGAGAGACCCAAAAAATAAGAATCCATATCTTTTGTAGCTGCACAAAGTCTTCTTCTCAGGTTAGCTCTGATACCATGTTCGATTTTTATCATTCAAGCCTAGCATTATCTTAGGATCTTTAAATGAGAGAATAACATGCACAAAAATAAACACAAGAGACAAGAGACACAAATAATTTTCCTCGAGGAAACCATAAAGGAGAAAACCTTGCAACTTCCTCATAGATAGAATGACCACCAATGGTAGTAGTAAAACCTGAAAACATAAAGATGATCTCCACAGCTTCTGTCTCTCTCTCTCATAATGAGAGAGCTTCTCCTCTCTCACTCATGCACACCAATGAGTGAATGTGTGTGTGATAAATAGAGATCCTCACTCTCTATTTATATTCTTTAGTTCACTTGAAACCCACTCCAACATGTCAGCCTCACTTAACAATTACTTACTAGAGCTGACATCTCTAGGAGTGTCTAATAACCCTAGTGCCCCACAACTTGTGGGGAATTTTTCCTCTGCTCAACAAGGAGGCTTAAACTTTACTTAGATGGTGGGGATGATTTCCCTGACTTACAATGACTCACCTAGGCTTGACTTCACTAGGATAGTCTAATAACCCTAGGGCCCCACAATTGCGGGGACTTTAACCCTTGACCAATAGGAGGGTTACCCATAATGACTTGGCATGACTTGTTTACATTATAGAAAATTCCTTATCGAAACATGGGGGCATGACATGACTCAATTACATTATAGACACATCATGAAATAAACATCGGGGTACAATACATAAGATATACGGATGAATACATTCTGAAGTTACAAATACATCAACAACATAGACATAAAGGAAAATACAATACCACATACAAATTGGGAACACATTCACAATAGGAATAATTCCAATGCATTCAATCTCCCTTCACATCCAGAAACTCAAACCAAAATTTCCCTATCGAGAGCGAGTCACATATATAATAGATTCCCAATGGGAAAAAACCATGGATCAAAGATTGAATTCTCCTAAAGTGTAGACGTTAACATAGCCCCAAAATTTGGAGATGCATCATGGGTCTCTTCCTGTAGGTATGCAATGTGTTTACGATAGGTAGGAATCAAAATGCATGCATGACCCTCTTTAAATCAAACACGCACACAGAAACCAAAATTCCCCAAGAATGCATCTAGACAAGGCAGGCCAAAACACCAAACGTATTGCACATTGTATCAACAATAAGCATATCAAGTGTATCCATGGGATGTATGGGAGGCCCACGCTCCCCATTATGTATCATTAGAGGAAATTTGGGGTCTAAAATGGGGCTTATAAGAAAATGTGCCAAAATAAGTTTTTGTGAGTTGGAATTCAAGAACCAATAGAATTTCACTAAAATGAGTCAACCATAATGGTTGAATTGACATATTTCTCATTGAAAAAAACTACTTTTTTTGTTCGTATTTTCGACATATCTCATTGTGTTTTTACTCAAATTTCGATCAGAAGAGCTCATTGGATGCAGAATTTGATTATGCATCCAACGAGTACACACACTGCATACTTTTGATGGACCTTGCTACCCCAAAAACAAGAAATACATGGAAATACATGATGATGATGTCATCATCACTTTTTTTTCAAGTATTTCTTGTTTTTGGGGTAGAAGGGTTCATAAAAAGTATGCAGTGTGGGTACTCATTGGATGCAGAATCAAATTCCGCATCCAACGAGCTCTCCTGATCAAAATTTGAGTAAAAACACAAGGAGATATGTCGAAAATACGAACACAAAAAATAGTTTTTTTCTTTCTTCCTCCAAAATCAATCAATATTATTTTATTATTTTAACTATTATTTTATTATTTTCCTTAGGAGGCCCATTTTACACCCCAAAATTCCTCTAATGTTGGTAATGTATTAAGTAGATATATTAGATATTAGTATAAATAATGAGCAGCATTTATTGTGCTTGTTTTGGCCTCATCAATGAGGTCCCTTTGTAATTGTTATGAAAACACATCCAACCTCCTAATGAAGCATTCACGTTTTCTTGTGCCACTCTAGTGTCTTACATGTTTTAAGGTTTCATGAATATTGTTTTGGTTCTGAGTGTTCTTTTAGGTTTCTCCATTGAGAGGTGAGGCTCTCCTAGCCTCACCTTTGATCTTTGCTACTAGATCTCACCGTGAACATCAAATCAATTGGAATCAGAGTAGTTCTCTCCTAGACCTACATTTTAATTAATTTATTTTTCTTGCTTTTTCTATCTAATGCTCATTTTTCTTAAAACCTATTTCCTGTAGTTCTCTGTTTATTTTTTTTCTACTTCTAGATTTTGCTTCCAATTTTCCATCCCGCCTCTCCCCATGGCTGCGATATGGCCCTAATGCTAATTTTTCAAACCATTCATAGCTAAAGAATTTAGTGTCCTCTAATCCCCATTTTCTACAGACCATTTTCATCGCTCCACGCATTCCCTCCTTCCAACACACTGCCAAGATTTTATCCACTTTTTTGTTGCTTTTAGGCATGCTTCTACTAACATGCCCTCCATAATTTGCGCCTCCACCATTTTTCATCTTCTCTCCATCATCTTCTCTCCATCATTTTCTCTCCATCATCTATGCCTCCATCATCACTGCGAATACCTTACTCCACCCCATATCCTTGTCCATTATTCCATATCCTCCATATCTGTTGTGCCTACCCTCCAACACACTCACCCTCAAGAGTCTTACCCCTCTCCTTGATGAACATGGCCTCCTCCTAGCACTCATCCCCAAAATGAAGAATCGGCATTGTTCATTGTTTTGTGTGTGAGAGTTGAAGACTCCCTTTAGTGAACACCTTAATCCCGTGAAGACTTTGTGAAGCATGTGAAAAATTTTGGATTCATATTTCTCTCCGCAACTTTGCAAAGTGAAAATGAGTTTGCTGATTGGGTCACCAAGGTACATCAATAGCCTTGTCAAATTATTTGTTTTCCCAATCCCCTCATTTCCCATTCCATCCAACTCACGTTGAAAAGGGGAAATGGTCATTTAATCTAAAAGGGGGTCGTGAGTGTAAAGAAATGATACCTTTATTTGTGTGGGAAGTTTTCACTATTTGTAATACTCAGGAAGTTGCAGCAGATGTCATTTAAGTGGAAAACCATCCATATTTCGATTTGAATGTGCTAAAGAAAATCTCCACTGAATAACTAAATTTCTCCATATGATATTCCATTCTGTATTCCATTTTCATGGTCTTCTTTGCAATCCTCATATTTACGTTCCTTGGTTCAGTTGAGAAATCTAGTACAAAATTATTTTCCTCGTTGATGTATATTGTGTGACTAGCATTTGCCCCTCCCTGACAACGCAACATAATATCATAGCGTTGTGCTAAAATGTCAACAATATTTCTCTTTCCTTCATCACCCCATTGAGTTCCTAGCACTGCACATACTTGACTCAGGGATCTAACAAAATCTTCCATTTTATCTCTCTCCTCAATAGCCTCGGTCTCCATGACATAGGCATTGCATTTTATCCTTCTACTCTACTGCAAAAAGCCTAAATCCACTTCATCTACACAAGCGCATACCTCCACCATAAGGCATACCTTATGCAGCATGTGAAGTTCATTTCTTATCAGAGGAAATTTTATCACTATCTTTTATTAGCTAAAGTTCATAGGAGTTTGGAATGGCAAGTTGACTCACACTAATCTCAATCACATTTCTTCTATCAGAAGAAATTTAGTCATTGGCAATGACAACTTGAGGAAATATGAAAATGAGGTTATCCCTCTTGTTTGTATCATCGTATCTAATTTTGACAGTCTGTGGATATTCCTCAGCCTTTGGGCCCGTGGGGACGATGCACACTAACAACTCGGCAGTTTTGCTATGCACATCTCGATTTAGGTTCAATTATTGGCACATGGCTAGCACATTGTCCCTATATCGGAATATAAAAAGGATAGGGATACCTAATAAGACTATAATACTCAGGATGGGAGATGATATGGCATGCAACTCTAGAAATAGCTATCCTTCTCAAGTGTTCAACAATGAGAACCATCAACTTAATCTATATTGCAATAATGTTGAGGTAGATTACAGAGGATATGAGGTGACTGTTGAAAAATTCTTGCATGTTTTGAATGGGTGACATCATCTTGTTGTTCCTTGTTCAAAGCGCCTCTTGAGTGATGAAGGTAGTCACATTCTTCTTTATATGACAGGACATGGGGGTGACCATTTTCTAAAATTTCAAGATTCTGAAGAGATTCAGATCGATGATCTAGCTGATACAATTGAACAAATGTTAGAGAAATGCATATATAAGTAGTTGCCAACACTTTCAAGCTCCAACACTGTATTCATAGCTTTACTCTCCTGGTGTGTTGGCAATTGGGAGGAGTTTGAAGGATGAAAACTCCTATTCTCATCACCTTGATTCTGATGTTGGTGTATTTGTAGTGGATCATTTTACTATTTACACCATGGATTTTTTCAATAAATTAGACATGTATGACAACTCATCACTAAACAGTCAGTTTCAGTCTTACAATCCAAAATTACTGATGTCAAATACATATTATCGACTTGATTTGTATCCTCGATATTTAGACAACGTACCAGTTCCAAATTTCGTTGGATCGGTAATTGAAATAATTCATACCGACTCTACATATAGCTTGTTTATAGGAAAAAATGTTAAAAAATTAGTTGTCTCCTCAGTTCATAGTTCTCCAGTTGATCAGATTAAAATTTCCAGATATTCACCTGCTGAGGTTGACTTCAATGACACAATCACCAAATATTTGCAAGCTGAACATAATATGTTTATCCACTTGTGGCATCATCTGGAACCTTCTCTAGATGATCTTAAAGACACTGATATGCAAGTTCAATGTGGTGTTCTTAGACTTCTATTGCTTTTTATAGCATCCTCATGGGTTTTTCTACTAAACTTTTCGGGACTATTAATTACATCGCTTTGTAAAACAAAAGCATGTTTACACACCAACCTTTCCTTCTTTTGGATGCCACCATCCATCATTCCTATTAGTATTTTACAACAGTACCTCATGGCTCTTCAAGGACTATTTTTGAGGACATGTTGGGTTCCATGTGCCTCCACAGCAGTTAGAAATGCTCAGCCTTATAGTAGCAACAACTATCACTCACCAGCAAGAAGCATTCTCTAGCAAAGCCATATTCAACATGGCATATTCAACAATTGGCAGAAGTTCATTTTGCATTCTCGAGCAAGCCATATTCAACATGGCACAGGATTCCACAAACTTTCCATAGGGATCCATTGCCCTTAGTCCAAGCCCAGCAGTGATCTCGCATTTTTGGTTTAGATTTACTTTGCAGTAGTATTAGTTCTCTTTTCAGTGGGTTCTCTTTCAATTCAATTTTTGTAGCACTCTACAACACTTTACACAGTTTTGTTCCATTTTTGTTATTTGCACAATCCTCCAGCAGTACTCTACAAAATTTTATTTGCAGAGAATAACTTCATGGAGTGCGAGGTAGCTAAAATATTTTTGTATCAATCCAAATCACACCCTTGTGAGGGTTTCAGTATCAATTCATTTGTGAGTGGATACACAGGTCTCCTATCCCCAAGGGTGCATAGATATCCACCACCAAGAGAGCAGGTTCACAGATCTAAATCAATATAGATCTCTCCCTCTAGTTTATTCACAGCAAGATGATGAAAAACAATGATATGCAAATCCCCACCTGCTCCCATCTTGAAAGAGAAGAGGTTCACACATTTAAAACAATACAGATCTCTCCCTCTAGTTTATTTACAATAAAGATGACAAGAGTAGCATCATGGGCATCCCCCACCTGCTCGCATCTTAGACCATCTACACACCGTCTAGATCTTCATGAAAGTGAAACAAATCTCAGCACCTCTTCAACCTTTTCCATCTCCTCTTTGCAAGCATGGCTTCCAACTTAAATTGGGAGGCAGGAATGTAGGGACACTTTCCACTTAAACCGGGAGGAATGGGCTATATGGGAAGCCCACACTCCCCATTATGTATTCGACAATGTATTAAGTATATATATTAGATATTAGTATAAATAATGAGCAGCATTTATTGTGCTCATTTTGGCCTCATCAATGAGGTCCCTTTGTAATTGTTATAAAAAGGAATCTAGCCTCCTAATTAAGCATTCAACTTTTCTTGTGCCACTCTAGTGTCTTACATGGTTTAAGGTTTTCTAAATATTGTTTTGGTTCTAAGTGTTCTTTTAGGTTTATCCTTTGAGAGGTGAGGCTCTCCTAGCCTCACCTTCAATCGTTGCAACCAGATCTTGCCAAGAATGACAGATCAATCCATACCGACAATCATAAATAAAAAAAATTCAGATACACATATCTACTCCAATATGGAATCAGAAAGCAAGGAACAATTATTTAGCATAAATGAAAACACAAGAAGCCATTCTTCATTAGAGATCAATAACGCATGGAGCAATTTTTCAGCAGAGGTAAGAAAACACGTAGCAAAAGATCCTTCATGGGGTCTTACTCTCCCCAACACTACCAGCCTCCACATCTAAAAGGCATACAGGAATGAAAACTCCTTCGTGCCATGCCCCCCCCTGAAGAGAACCAGTAATGCCATTAAATAACCCACGAAGCAAATGATTACCCAAATGGTGCACAAAGAATCGAGTAAGTCTTTGCACTAAAAATGTCATTTTTTTTGCTGAGGTAGACTCCATATTTCTAGAGGTTTAGTAATGAATTATAGGCATGCACCATCCCAACACTATATTTCAGTAAAATACCACTTCAAATTTCTCTTACTGCAGTAACATTCAATTTTTTTTTACTCTATAATTAGATTCTATTTTGGGATTGTAAATACTTTCGATGTAATTCCCCCTAAATTAATAATGGTAAGATTTCTATTTATAGAGTTATTCCTCCCTTTATTCTAAAGAAGTCTCTCTCTTGAAATGAGAGTGAAATTTTATATTATCTTAAATATATAAATTGTAAGGCCCAAACTTTTATGTGCATTTCCCATATTTAATTTTCCAATACTTATGCATGAATCCCCTATAAGAACCTTTGTTCATGTAATGTACCCCTGATACGTTAAAGCTATACACCATTCAAGAAGTCTGCAACATAAAATTTTAGTAATATTTTCACCAATTAAAGCATTTATACTGCATTCATAACCATCATGTAAACAAGAAAATAAACCAGCACAACAAAATAACACAAATAAGACAACCATATTCACATGGTTCACCCCAACCTCGGGGTTACGTCCACCAAAGGGTGTTATATCGCTGCGACATTTATTTCATTAGAAATTTACAATCCACAACAGAAATGTTGCCATATTCTCTATTGATCCTCACCGGATCTCTTAGGAAGTATTTCTCCCGAATTCAATCTTACAAGATTCTAGTTAGAATATTTTACATCTGCATCTTTGTCTTCTCTAGAGGTGACTACGACAATGTACATGAAAATATATGTATATATAGTCATAATTCCTATATATTCATAGAGACTCACCATATCCATACTTAACATAAGAAACCCATTAAACTAGAACACAGTTATGGCTTATCTAGTAACACACAAAGATATACGAGAATGTAATCCCCACAAAAACTGGTAAACTCACTTGGATATCGAACCCATAATCAAATGTCCAAAAATGGCCACAACGAAATCAAGGATCTCGTTCCATATGCTGGGTTAAAACTCAATCGATTTAACTTTAGGCATGCAAACAGGGCGTATGGAAACTGAGTATAAACTGTGATATCAAGGTTGGGCCTTCCATTCGATAAAGCAGAGAATTACCACGCAAGAGAAAAAAAAATACTGAACAAAACTCTTCTAAGTTTTTACCTATGAAGAGATTAACAGACCTCCTCCATATCCAACCAACTACGACCTATATCATCCCAGTGCGGATCAAATTTATTTAAAAGATGACAGAGGGTTATGGGATCTTATATAAAATTGTTTGCACAGCCCCAAACTAATTACGTATAAAAATCGTGCTCATACCCGACATGTTTATTTAATAGACAACAGATCGTTTGGTCTTCCAGGCATACATATGCTGTAATAGAAAAAAACAGTAACATGATCACCCTTGTATCCCTCATGGTCAGAGGGTCATTGCTCGGCCTACATCCCTATGCATTTTCATAGAAACAAAACAAAAGAAACATTGAAATCTCACCATTCAAACAGCTTGAACCCATTAACACAACCTCCAAAAACAGCCACAGCGTCATGCATGATTCCTGCGAATCCACATTCTCTGGCCACATCTTGGGTGTCTACGCCGCTGTAAATTTAGATTTAAAACAGATATTTTCTCTATCCAAAGGTAAAGTACCTCAACTATAACCATTTCACACATATATCTATCCCACAGAAATAAATCATTCCACCACAAGGTACAGCAACGGCTATATGAAGGCAAACGGCCTACTACGATTTTCTTTCAAGGATGGACCGCAACTGGCGGTTGGTTATCAGTCCTGCCAATCAATGGATTTAGGTTTTCCATGATAAGATGGGTAGTGTCTGGGAAGGGGATTTTTATTCTAAGGCACACATAGATAGCTGACCAACAGACCTCCCTAAAGTATACTTTGAAAGGAAAATAAGAATGCCGTAAGTGAGAAAAATACTTAGCAGAAATGGAAAAATTCAAAGAAGAATAATACAAACAGGGTTCAAGGCTTACACACAAAGACCCAAATCCAGAAAAAAGCAGAGGCTTTCTTGGAGCCCTGAAATCCTACCTCATAGGGTGTGCTAGGTCCCCTCCTCTTTCCCCCCTCTTTACGATCTGGAATGTATATATAAGTCTTGGTGGGAACCCTAACGCCTTTATCCATGCTCATTAACGCCCTGAAATGTCTCCACAATCAGTGCCGATTTGTTCAGGGAGCAATAAAAACTCCTGGCTCAACGTCTATCAAGGGAGTTAAATGACACCATCAAAAATTTATGGCTAGAAATGTGGAAATGGTTCCATAATCAGACCTGTTGAGTCAGGTAAATTCGATACCTCCTTTTTGTATGTTATTTCTGTTCTATAACATAGGTATGTGTGATAATATATATATATATATATAATCTCCTTTAGTTCCTTAAATCACGTAATGTAAATTTTAACTTCTTTTAACAAAAGATGCCTTCACTTATATAAGGCTCTCATTGTGTATGAAATTCCTTCTCATGATTTTATGTAGAATACCCCAGTTACCTTAGAGCTATAAAGCATTCAAGAAGTCTGCAAAAAATAAAATTTAAAGTAATATTTTCACCAATTATCGCATTTGTACTGCATTCATAACCATCATGTAAACACAGAAATAATCCAGCACAACAATATAACACAAATGAGACAACCATCTTCACGTGGTTCACCTCGTCCACGAGGCTACATCCACCAACTTATATGTTCTTTTATTTCTTTATCAAAATAGAGTGCTTACAACAATCACAGCTCATTCATGGCCAGTTTTATCTTACCTCAAGGCTCTACACAGAGAGACACTTGTAACTCAATAACACTATTTAGGACCTTACCATCACCTCATTATCATTACCTTCTAAAGAAGTTCAAAATCTCTTCATTTTAATCTTCCAAGTGAAGTTTATGAAATATTACACATATGTGCTTGCTAGACCTCCATAGTCCTTTTAATTAGAAAGGGTATAGAGTTAATCCTCAACCATAAACTCTGTCATTAGACTTTTGATCCTTAATAGGTTACATTCTTAGTTCTTTAAACTAATATATAATGGACTAAATATTCACCTTAAACCTTTTAGAGTAAACTAAACACTTAATCTGTATCCTTTAAAAGGAACATATTCCATTAATGTTAACCCTAACCTTTAGCATTTAAAAGAAGTTAAATGTTACACTTAAATCTTCACGCAACTAATTCTTAAAACTATTTATACCTCTATTTGAGAAGCAAAACAAAAATATATAATATTAACACTTTAGGAGTCATCTCATTTTATAATTAGCCTTTCACTCAAGTAGTTCTTAAACTACTTTAAAACTCCTCCTTTTCAAACCACATCAAATAACACGACATCATACTAAAATTATTTAATTGAGCAGCCAACCTGTGTACCCAAACCACGACTTGTATACCTAAAACCACAACTAGTCTTCCAGGGGCAGCAGAAGCTAACTCAAAGGCACTTCTTTTCCATTTCGGTGCACCACAAATTTTGACTTGGAAAAAGTTCCAGTTTTTGAAATAGCTAGTAAGTTCGCCTAATGGAAGTTCAGAAGATCTAAGCCAAATCACAGGGACTACTTGAGAGTTAGATACAGGTAAGGGTATGTTTAAAATCCTGGGATTCAATACGTAAATGGGTATTTAGAGTTTAGTGCAGAACACAAAAAAACAAATGATGGTGCAACACAGTGATTTCCTGCAAAACGTAGAGGGTCCACACGTTTTCTATTGAAGGAAGAATGGGTCCGGTTCTATAAATATTTACAGCATTTCAACAAAAAGTGGGTCGACTCTCAACAAAAACACCACAACCCATAATGGTGTGGCTCTATCAAATATACATCAATGTTGAAAACTTATGATATTAAGCAAACAAAAGTGCTGTCAAGGTGGATCAGAAGGCACGCCATTTCCAAATCCAGTAAAAAGTGTACCACAAAAATTCCTAAAAAAATATGAGTATTCATTTAGAGGCACTTCATAAATTATATTTTGGGGGAGATCAAGAGTATGGGATCTTACCCGAATCTATATTAACATTTAACTTACTGATCTGCGCTGTTGGAATCTCACCCGGAAGTCCAGATCCCTACATTCTCTACACTGAAAACCAAAAGAAAGATATCTCTTCATACGCAACGATGATGCCTCCGTCAGGTCACAATTAGCATTCCTCCTCAGCACACAGAAAGAATTTTTCTCAATACGCAGAGATGAGTCTCCTCACCAGGGTGGCGATCCCCTTCTCCCTCTCTAATGCATACCTTATAGCCTACCTCCAACCTAGATATTTTTTTGTTTCCCTCCAGCTCATAGCGAGCATGCCCTAAATTGCCTCCACCAATGGTGCTGGCTCAACGTCTCTTATCACAAATCGTGGGAAGTAAATAATAGGCCTTCATACTTCTAACAACCATTTCCGCCATTATTGTCTTTTTCCACAATCAAAGGAAACTTAATGGTAAGTAAATGATATGTCAGGTTGTGACTAAAAATTATGTAATGGCTCCTAACCCATGGCTAAAACAGAGGATGGAATTCATACTCCATTTAATATTGGTATTCGTTTTGTAATGATTATCCATATGTAACGATTGTTCGCT
>LPNX010020388.1:105874-127158 GCA_001517045.1 Pseudotsuga menziesii | reverse complement strand
TTGGTTCTTTCTTTAACCTGCCCCAACCCTTTCGTCAAGGTTACTAGGATTTAATATTCTGCCAGGGCGTCTTGTGTTGGATTAAGTTTTCTTTATCCATTAGTTAGCCCTTTTGTTAAGATGTGTCATTGCATTTTTATCATCTAAGTATTTTCACTTAGATAGTTAACTTCTTAAAGCCACAAGGTGTTGTCTTGGTGGGGCCTAGGCCTTGAGCTCCTCACCGAGACAAGTACAATAATATGAAAAATTACAACATATTCCAGGGCATAAGAGAGGGATATTACATTTTCTATAATATATATATATATATATATATATATATATATATTTCTATACCTTTTATTAGTGTAAAGTGGTGGTAACCTTATCTTGGTTGAGGTTTTTCTATTCCTCACAAAAAACCTCTTTATGATCTAATGTATAGATTGTAGTTACTTTTAGGTTATGGGATAATTGCCCCATGTTCGAGCCCTAAGCTCGCATGTCGATATTGAGCGTGTGACTAAGAAGTGGTTTACGGCTGAGGGTGAGGGTGGCAGCTCGATTCCCTTGATGATACCGCAATGATTTCCCCGTCACCTTTCCTTGACCCTTCAAGGTTTTTCCCTCATTGTTTACCCATCCTTTAGTGGATTTCTTTGTTTTAGTTGTTAAGTCGCGGCAACCTGTTTAGTCTCCTAGACCTACAATATTAAGGAAATAATCCCTATAAGATCCCCCTCCCACCTTGAAGACCTAAGAGCAACTATGGCTCGGAAAAAATAGGAATGAGCCATAAAATGCATCCATGGGGATTAGAAAAAACCCTCACCGGAATGAGGGTACTCCCACTACAAATTAATCAAGGAATCTTGAGACATCCTAACATTATTAGAATAATGAAAAAACATTATTTGTATGACATTTGAGGAATGTATTATTTGTAGAACACGTAACCATGGGACATCACATGATGAAATACATTGCATACATATATAAATATGTAGAACATTACGAAGAATGCTATATATATATATATATATATTGGAGATGTATATATATATAAGCAGAACATCTAAAATTACAAATGATCATAAAAAGTTATACTCGATCCCTATACACATAATAATGGATAATGATATATATATATATGGAGAATAATATATGTTGGGAACATATAATATAATATATATATATATTTGACATAGGTATGAATTGTAGAACGTGTTATGTTACATGCAAAAGGTGAGGAAAACTCCATACATATAATATATGGAAACCTTATATATATTAATGAAGAATAATATATATATTTTGGGGATACAATTTGGATAGATATCCTATATATATGCATGCAAGCATGGAGCGTTTTTGTATTGCATGTAGACCATTAATGTGTAATAGTGGAGAACAATACATATATGTTGGAGATATATGTTTTATTTATATGCCGAACATATAATAGTACATATTTGCAAGCAGCATTATATTTGAAGATTTGGTTACAAGCCTTCTACATGTATGAAGTAGCTAACATTCTATCGCCATTCTGATCCGCCTTTGGTAGAAACAAATGGCCTGATGAACCAAACCAATATAGATGTTTATACCGCTTCTATATCTAGTGATTGAGGGAAACTTTGAGAATGTTAGTTGGAATAACAGGCACAGGCAAATTAGATTATGCGCTGGGATTTATTATACTTGGCTGGCAAATAAAATAATGGTGTCATAGGATTATTCATTTATAAACAACGAGCGCCCACCGAGTGCTGCTTATTTTGAATTGGCTTATTCCCAATCAAAGATAAATAGGCCTATTAGTGCAGTTGTAGCGATAGCAGACTGGATATATCTACTTTTATTTCATGGGCCTTATAAACTTTCCAACATTATATGATCACAACAGCGAAGTACGTGTGGATCCATATAAATATATAATGAAGAAGAAATAATATATATATATATATGTTATAGATTGTGAAGAGCATAAAAGATAATTTTATATATAATGAAGAAGAAATAATATATATATATATATATATATATATTGTGAAGAGCATAAAAGATAATGATAGCGAAAGAATATGACGATTGAATTATTTCTTGGTATGTCCTCTTAACCACTAAGTCAGTGTATTGTTCCACGATAATGCGATTCATTAGTTAATATAGTCTCAGGGTAAGTAAGCTTATGGGACGGTAAAACAAGATACAGGTTTCATAGCTTAATTGGTGGCTGGAGTACTATGCAAACTATGAGTTAATTATGACAGCCGAGATTAATAATTTTCTCCGAAATAAGCTAAGAGTATATTAGTGAACGTTTCAAGTTTTTCCCGCGGTAAAAGAGTAGAAACGCACGGTGCCTGAGGTTTATTTCATAGTGGTTATTAAGTATAAATTTGACACCAATTGATTTCCACCTCTGGGATGACAAATTAACTGGGGAGGCGTTATGAAAATGCCTGACTGACCTCTAATTTTGAGGATGTGTTATGGCTGACTTTCAGCTAACATCCGTTGAACCTGAATGCCAGTCTTTAGGGTTGCCAGTTTGGGAGGCCTTAATGACTCGCCTTGACTGATCGCCGATGGTGGCAGCATACCAGGAATCCCTAAGCACTAATCACGTCTGGGAAGAGGATAAATCCTGGCGGTTGAGTTGTTGTAAGGGGAGGAAAAAAAAGGGAAGCTGAGATAAGAAGAAAATGAACACACTCTGTTGAAGGATGGCGGGTTGGGCACCACCAAGGGACGGCTAGTAATGCATGGGGATAGCACCCAGTTCTAAACTGCTTTGAACGACCCCAACCGGGACTACACGCAGTATTGAGTAAGCATTTTATTTCTGTTTAAAAACCTTTTCAGCTTTCTTCCGATCTGTTATTATAGGATGCGTTTCTGTCTAGAAAGACCGCCTTTGCGATTTATGATAGATGAGCATAGAACCTAGGCTGTGATATGTCTGGTTGGTCTGCATCTCCATTTCATGATATTTATCCCTGAAACCAAGCTGTGATCTGTCATATAGCATGCGTATGCCTTAGGAACATGAAACCCATTCTGCAATTTGGATAGACTGCATTGCCTTTCATGAGATATATACCTGAATCCAAGCTGCGGGTAGTCGTATTAGACTGCATATGCCTTAGGAGAATAAAAAAACCGAGGCTGCGTTTTGGATAAACTATGTTGCAATAGACTACGTGTGCTTCAGGATCGATGGGCATAAACCCCAGCTGGGATTTGTTTTAATAGTCTGAGTTTCCTACATGAGTTTTGAATATAGATACAGGCTGTTAAGACTATGGTTTACATTCCTGTTTGAATATAGTTATGTGGACGGGAATTTATTTAGGACTCTCTCCTCTTGGAAATCTATACGCCCTGGACATTGGATTTCATCTCTGCGATTTGGATCTAATCACAGACTCTAAGGATTTGAATCTGCATGTTTAAACCTTCAAGAATGGGATCTATGAGAATCAAGTGCGTGTAGTAGGAAACACAGGGTTCCACGCCTTGGCAAATAATCCTGAGCTTTTGGTTTTTCTTATCCTCCAAGGCCGTGTTAAGGAACGGTGGCTGATTCCATTCAATTGTGACAGCGGTCGCCGATTGTTCATTGGTTTGACCTGTCCCTGTCATGTTTTCTCCTTATCATTTCGATCTCTAGTAAGTAGCATCCACACCAAAACCCTATGGGCTTGGAACTATTTTGGGTTAGAAACCGTTTCTGGGTATAGCAGTAAAATATGACTCTGAAGTGCTAATGACCTAGCATTTTAATAATAGGATCTTTAAATATATATTTGTCCTGAAGTAAATTTGATAGGGATCCGTGCCTGTATGTTTGTTGTCGGAGTTAGGGCTATTGTTGCGGTCTAGATTTACTCGGCTCTGTATTTCTGTGCAACCAAAGTGTTGATATGTATTCAATTTTCAAGGAATCGGTTATGGATAAGAGATTCCAGAATAGTTGAAATTGTGGTTGTAATGTGCCCAAATTTGGTTAAGATACTTTCCCTGCTGGGACGAGCACTAACCCGCGATTGTTTGTTCCCTGTATTTTGTATACTTCAGGCACTGCTTTAATGCTTGTTTCTTTTGTTGAAAAGTTGCATATCAGTTTCCCAAATGCATACACCACACAGGGTTGATTCTGATTGGAAATGGGTCTCCATTTGTGATGTGGAATTTATAATTATGTATTTTTGTTTAAGGGTAACCTTGGCATTACATTGTATAACTGATATAGAAATGAGGCTATCAATGCTATGGCGTGAATGTTACTCTGATTATATGCGCTCCTATAGCAAAGTATATGTAATCATCTAATTGTAATTGTTAGAACATGGCTTCATTCCGTAGATCTGAAGCTGTCGAATATTTTGGGTCTCAATAGATCTCCGGTCATGAGAAGCCTTGTAGAATACTCTATTTTGTATATATATTCCCTTTCTAATATTTGTGACAGTTGGGGATCTACATAAGACCTTTCACATAAAATACGCTGGTCTTGGACCATGGTCTTGCAAGCGTTTTTACTGAATTGCTTGTTGGGCCATATGTCTCCCTCAGAACTATTCCGCTAGTGTGCCAGGTTCATCAAGAACACTATGAGCTCGTTCTTTATTGCTCTATAGGTTATGTATTAACAAGCAAGGTAAAGTTCTAACATGAACAGGTTAATGACTGTTTAAACATTAAGAAAGATTTAAGTAAAAGATGTTTAGATGAATGATTGTTATGTGCCGATATACAGGTACCTCTGTTTGTAGCAGGGACTTGGGATTTGACTCTCCGAGAGATGGAGTCCATGAAAAGGGAAAGAAAGCATTGGTAAATATGATGAGCTTGTACTGTAAACCTTTTATGAAAATATATGTCGCAGGATGCGACCGTTTGGTGGACATAACCTCGGGTTTGGGGTGAACCACGTACTTTGGTGTTTTGTCTCTTTCATGTTTTCGCTTCATGTCCATCTTGGGTGTCTCTGTGTGATGTGCCTAAATATTTTCTTCATGGTATTTTCTGTACATGTAGACCTGTTGAGCATATGGAAGGTAATACTACAAAAGATAGTGAAAATGTTACTGTTAATTTACTACTTTATGGTATGTAGGTAAGTCATTTCCAGGACACTATGATGATGACTTATGGTGAATGACATTAACGGGAAGTCTAAAATGATTGTTTTGTTTTATGCACATAATTATAACATAATTTCCCTTGTAAAGTTTGCTGCTAACAAGTTGACCCATTGATAGTAAACAAAGAAAGAAAAAGAAAAAAAAAATCTTTACCCCCTACTTCTGCACATAATGGCGTCAAGGGCCAAGAGGGACATTACAATCCCCTAACTCATGAGGTATTTGCTGGTGAGGCCTTGGCCTTGAGCTCCACACCAGAAAACAATTACAATAGATATTCACCATATACAATGCTTGGGGCATACCAGAGGGACATTACATCCTTCCCCCCTTAAAAATAACACCGTCCTCGGTGTTTTTGTCTATCAAAAAATTTCCTTCTTCCCTTGGATCATATTTTTGCTTCATCCTTTGTCCTGATCTCCTTGATATTTCCTTCTTTTTGCAAGTCACCCTTTGTTCTGGACCTGTAGTTTTCCTGTAACACAATTCAAGTTTTCCCAAAATATAGTAAATTATAATTCAACTTAGCACATAAACAGGATCCTTGTGCAACATCACAATTACACTTTATTGAATCACTTATTAGTATCATAATACTCAATTATTTCCATACTGCCATTGATACATCAATAAAACGTGATTACACGTGACTACTAGCATTGACATTGAGACAATCTAGAAATCTGATTATACAATTTTCGTAATCCACAGTGGCTCCAATACACCTGTCAGTTCTATTTATCAATAAATGAACATATTACCTCATCGGTACAAGTTTACCTGTAATGCACATACCTTTTCTCGCATTGTTCCTTTCTTTGGATGGCCTCCATCCTAGCACGCCAAGTGCCAACAGTACACCAAGTACCAATTCAAGCCACCCAACACAAGGATGATACCAACCCTTCGTGTATCTCCTTTTGTTCTATTCACGGTGCTTTGTCATTATCCAAGAACTCCAAGTGCTAATAGTACTTCCAGTACCAACTCAAGCCACCCAACACAAGGCCGATACCCTATAACCCCCTGTAGGCGTATCTCCTCTTTGTGCTCTTCAGGGTGCTTCACCAAGCTGAGGCACTCCATTCTCGTACACCTCCACAGCTCCAATAGGTTATTCTCTTCACAGAGTCCCCCACTCATGTGACAGTCCTCTAATGTGTGCGGAACGAGTCTTAACCAAAATGTCTTACATCTAGGCGTCCCCAGAATGCATAGTGGTCCCTCGCTGGCCCAAGGGAAAACATGGTAGCTTTCAACCACTACCTCCATCACCACCCTCATGGTGACAACTTTATACACATGAGATTTAACTCATCATAGTCCTGGAGCTTTATCCTTTTCCCATGGCCATAATTTTCCATGCCTGCAATCACTGCATAGGTAGTCAGTTTATCATATTATTAATTCAAATAACATCAAACTTTTATCATAAATCATGCCTTACCCCATTTCTCATTCATCGGTAAAAGCCTTTTCAATTGTTTTAACACCAGAATTGACAAGAAGCCATTCACCTAAGCCACAAACCTTTTCAATTTACAACAACAAAATTTGCAAGGAGCCACATATAACCTAAGAATTTGATAATGCAAACACCACCTTACACATTAACAATAATAAACTCAACATAAAGTCACAAGGGTTAAGTGTAACTTAGCCATTTTTCCTACTGTAGCTAAAAATAGATACTTCTTTCAATTGTCGATTCAAACCTTTTGACTTACATTACCAAAACCATGATTTACAGTATTTTCAAAAAACCTACATTTATGTTCAACTAGCTCTGTTATCTACCTTTCATGTGTACCAGAATTTCTAGTTGATGCAATACCTACAATTAGTTTCTTTTCACAAATATGTAGTCACACCACATGACCTCTTATGCAGGGCATGTTCTGAATGTGTTTTAGGGCAACAACAATTATATATAGAAAATTTTGTGAATCTCTCAAATGCCAAAGAAATTTCCACAATAATTAACTTTTGAATCTCTCAGCATATACAATACAGTGTACTTGCTTAAGGAGCATCATAAATGATTCCCAAAAAAGGAATTCGTAGAATTATTATATTTCTTGGAATAAAGAATTCAATATAACTACTGGACATAAATTGCATAGGAACACATTTGACTTCTTAACATATATTGCATAGGCATGCATTCTTAAAATGGCTATTCATTAGAGAACCACAAACAACTCTAGCATGTCCCACATGATGCAGGTTATTGTAACTTAATACGAATTAAGGGTTTTGTAAGAAAAGGAAAAAAAAAAGATGGGACACAACCAACTTGAATCTATGGTAAAGAAAGAGAAACTCAAACAATCAAGAATACTCACCCTCCAACCAAGCAATGACCTCTCAACCAAATGATAAACAATAATGATGTTATTAGGGAAGATCATTCCTTGTTAACTGCCTCCATTGATATAAGGGACATAAGAATCAGACATATGTTATTGACAAACCAGCTGGTATATAAAAACATTGAACTTTCCATTCTATTCATTTCAAGGAAAAAAAATAACTCTCAAAACCATCATTTAATCTCGGAGATTATACATATCGCAAAATTCAAAACTAACCCCATAAACTAAGTTCAGCCATACATAAGGAATTCGAAACCATCCCTCATTACAACTCGAAGCAAGACATAAGTTAAACTAACACATGCAAGAACCCAAAAGAAGACCCACCAAGTGTGCACAACATAGTGAGTGGTAAATAGCAATGGTGACTGAGATCTAATAACAAACATGTTGAAAACTTCAATATCTTAAATATGTTCTCAAATAATCCATACTAAAAATAAGCACTTTCAATTTCAATAAACAAAGCATAGTAAAATAAGAGACTGAGAACACCTTTCAAATATCAATGAAGCCCTAGCAAATGAGCCCATACATAATACATCTTCAACATTGTATAAGTCCCATCCTTTGGAAATCCATCTGCGCAATTCTGCAAAATATAAGCAATTTGTGCCAAAATAACAAGGAAAGAATTAATAAGAAAACCCCAATGCGTGGATTCTGGTACAAATTGCATAAAGCTTTCACAAGAGTAAGAAAAAGGAAAGGCTCGTTAAATCAACCCAAAGAAGGAAAAGCTTTACCATATCAAAATAAAACACAAATAATGTTTCAACAATGACCAAACTAAGAATCCAAATTCAACAGGTTAAATTGTATCCTTTCAAAATCTGAGATTAACAAACTAAATTCGCAATTAACAGTGTGCGCAGATGAAGCTATATATCACTAGATATATATATACAAAACTCTTACAAAAAGTGAAAGTTTCAAATACCACCCATATTACCCAAAAATAGTGAAATGTTCGAGTCAATTACTATAGGTAACTTGATTTACCTTATAAGTGACTAGATGCACCTTTTGTTACTGATCCAACGTTAAAATTCATTGTCATCTGAACTTGACAGGTAAGAAAAATGATTGGTCCCTTGCAAGAACAATTTCACTTCAAACACACATAGCCTATGCAAATGTAGGTCTATGGAACTGCCTTTATTCAAAATTCCAAAGACAATTCTAGAATATTGATGCAACTCACGGCAAGCATGTTAGATACAGAGTTTGCACACGCATTCAAATATTAAGACTTTCAATACCATGGGATCTTTCGGCATAAGCATTTGATATCATGGATCTTCCCTTATAATAAAATCGTGGATAAAAATGGACAGAGAAAAGTATGACAAGCCTCCCGAACAGGGATCTTCCCTCTATAATAAAGTCGCAACTAGGAAAAATAACAGAGAATCCAATTGAAGTACAAGATTCAACGATTGGACCGCGAATGGATTTCTGTAATTAGTTCGGTTTGATCTCCAATAATGGTTACATGATAAATAAAACGTAGCAAATCATAGCCATACAATTATAAAGAAAATGCATGCAAGGTTTACTCCCTAAACAACTACAGTATTTAAAGAAGAATATTCATCCATTACTTAACTACTAGATCAAATCGTGGGCATTAAAAAAAAAAGAGTTTTAACAAAGCACAAATCCAAGCCATGGCTAAACTCCAGATCGATTTTGTTCATACCCTGTCCATAACTTGAAGATTTAAATAATTTGATGGGTGGATCACCTACCTACAAACTGGAAAAAAAATCACCTCTTCTCATAAGAAGTCAACCACTTGAATGGTTGAGTACAATCGATTGGAAAAACTGGGAGAACCAGATCTATTCATACTCAGTAAAATCGATTGGGAAAACTGAGACAATCCTGATCTAATAAAAACAGGCATACGATATGTTCTTAGCAAAACATAGGCGCATGGGGTATATTCCATATGTAATAAAATACACAGGCATATGATGCATTCTTAGTCAGCAAAACATATGCACATGGTATGTATTCTAGATCTATTAACAAAATGCTAGCTTAGACAATTATTGCAGACCCCTATTGAAACCGAGGAAAAAACACTAATATAAAATACAAATATCGAAATAACAGACATCCATGATTCAAAAACGCAAAAATCAAATTTGTACACCTCATGCAGACAAAACAATGTATCATTTAAACACTGATAAATATAAAACAACAAAGCAGAACAAACCACTCTATTTTAGAAATTGAATCTTCCCTGAGAAACGAACACATTCAAAATACAATATTCCATCTCCAGTGTAGGAATTCCACGCATCCATTTACTTACCTCTCTTCCTCGCATAACTAGAATTCAATTGAAGGCTTTGTTTTTTTTTTCCCATCCTGCGCCATGATGAGAGCAAATTTTCTCCCAAATGTAATCCTGCAACTATAATGTTAGCCCATACTTAAGGGTCCAGCGTTGTAGCTGGCTCTAATACCATATGTAATGTACCCCTGATACTTTAAAGCTATAAACCATTCAAGAAGTCTGGAAGATAAAATTTTAGTAATCTTTTCACCAATTAAACCATTTAAACTGCATTTATAACCATCATGTACACAAGAAAATAAACCAGCACAACAAAATAACACAAATAAGATAACCATATTCACGTGGTTCACCCCAACCTTGGGGTTACGTCCACCAAAGGGTGTCACATGCCTGCGACATTTATTTCATTAGAAAGTTACAATTTGCAACAGAAATGTTGCCATATTCTCTATTGATCCTCACCGGATCTCTTTGGAAGTATTTCTTCCCAATTCAATCTTACAAGATTCTAGTTAGAATATTTTACATCTGCATCTTTGTCTTATCTAGAGGTGACTACAACAATGTACATGAAAATATATGTATATATAGTCATAATTCCTATATATTCATAGATACTCACCATATCCATACTTAACATAAGCAACCCATTAAACCAGAACACAGTTGTGGCTTATCTAGTAACACACAGAGATATGCGAGAATGTAATCCCCACAAAAACTAGTAAACTCACTTTGGATATCGAACCCATAATCAAATGTGCAGAAAGGGCCACAATGAAATCAAGGATCTCGTTCCATATGCTGTGTTCAAACTCAATCGATTTAACTTCAACCATGCAAACAGGGCATATGGAAACTGAGTATAAACTGCGATATCAAGGCTGGGCCTTCCATTCGATAAAGCAGAGAATTACCATGCAAGAGAAAAAAAACACTGAAAAAAACTCTTCTAAGTTTTTACCTATGAAGAGATTACGAGACCTCCTCCATATCCAACCAACTACGACCTATATCATCCCAATGCCGATCAAATTTATTTAAAAGATGACAGAGGGTTATGGGCTCTTATATAAAATTGTTTGCATAGCCCCAAACTAATTACGTATAAAAATCGTGCTCATACCCAACATGTTTATTTAATAGACAACAGATCCTTTGGTCTTGCAAGCATACATATTCTATAAGAGAAAAAAAAAACACGAACAGGATCACCCTTGTATCCCTCGCGGTCAGAGGGTCATTTCTCGGCCTACATCCCTATGCATTTTCATAGAAACAAAACAAAAGAACCATTGAAATATCACCATTCAAACAGCTTGAACCCATTGACACAACCTCCAAAAATAGCCACAGCATCATGCATGATTCCTGTGAATTCACATTCTCTGGCCACATCTTGGGTGTCTACGCCGCTGTAAATTTAGATTTAAAACAGATATTTTCTTTATCCAAAGGTAAAGTGCCTCGGCTATAACCATTTCACACATATATCTATCCCACAGAAATAAATCATTCCACCACAAGGTACAACAACAGCTATATGAAGGCAAATGGCCTACTACGATTTTCTTTCAAGGATGGACCACAACTGGCGGTTGGTTATCAGGCCTGCCAATCAATGGATTTAGGGTTTTCCATGATAAGTTGGGTAGTGTCTGGGAAGGGGATTTTTATTCTAAGGCACACATAGATAGCTGACCAACAGAACTCCCTAAAATATACTTTGAAAGGAAAATAAGAATGTCGTAAGTAAGAAAAATAATCAGCACAAATGGCAAAATTCAAAGAAGAATAATACAAACAGGGTTCAAGGCTTACACACAAAGACCCAAATCCAGAAAAAAGCAGAGGCTTTCTTGGAGCCCTGAAATCCTTCCTCGTAGGGTGCGCTAGGTCCCCTCCTCTTTTCCCCCTCTTTACGATATGGAATGTATATATAAGTCTTGGTGGGAACCCTAACGCCTTTATCCATGCTCATGAACACCCTGAAATGTCTCCACAATCAGTGCCGATTTGTTCAGGGAGAAATAAAAACTCATGGCTCAACGTGTAGCGCCCCCTATCATCCCAAGGTCTATTAATAAGGAAAATACACATACTTTTTTTTTTCCATTTACCATATGTCCCTTAATGAACAACATAATATAACGTCACATAAATGCATATGACAAAAGATCCGTTGAAATAAAACAAAAATGAATTCAAATAAGAATAAATAATAATAATAATAATAATAATAATTTTTTTACATTATGAAAACGATATAAATAAAAGAGGTAGGGTTTGAGTAGATGGGGTTTTTACCCTAATGTTGGATGGATGAGAGAATGTAGAGGCGGATGGTGGCTGTAGAGAGTTTGGTTCATCATGTGTGAACAGGGTTGGGAGGCCCTTAGTGATTCTACACACTCTAATCGTGCTTGGGTACTTCTTCCTGCAGCCTCATTCAGCTTGGGGGTCCTTGGGGAAGGAGAGTACAATTCTTAAGGTACCCGATATGGATAAAGACTTCTTGGTGTGTATTGATGCATCGAAAGAAGGTCTAGGAGGTGTTTTGATGCAAGAAGGTAGGGTGATAGCTTACTCTTCAGGGAAACTTAGAACTCATGAGGAGAACTATGCAACGCATGATTTAGAGATTTCTGCTGTGGTTTATGCCTTGCGTTTATGGAGACATTATCTGGTAGGAAGGAAATTTGAGTTAAAGACAGATCACCATGGGCTACAATATATTTTTACCCAAAGCGACCTCAATGCTAGACAGAGGAGGTGGTCTGAATTAATGAGCAAATATGATTTTTAAATATCGTACATCAAGGGGACGATGAATAAGGTGGCAGATGCTCTAAGTCGAAGGCCTCGTATCTTTTCCCTAGTGCCCTTAAAAACAAATTTACGGGAAAAGATATTGAAATTACAATTGGAAGATGAGTCGTATGGAGAGGTTAAGACCCAGTTAGAAAATGAGGTATTGAAAAACCCAAAGTATGAAGGGTATGTGTTTGAGGAAGATGGATTATTGCGATATAACTAGAGAATTTATGTACCATTCAATGAAGAAGTTTGAAATTTGATCTTGTCAGAAGCTCACAGGGATGTGTATATGGCACATCCTGGGGTTAAGAAGATGTGCGCAGATTTAAAACCGTTATTTTATTGGAGTGGAATGAAGAAGGATGTAGTTAGCTTTGTGGCAAGGTGCCTAGAATGTGAATTGGTCAAGGCTAAGCATAGGCATCCCGCGGGGTTACTACAACCACATGTAATTCCAGAATCAAAATGGGAGGTTATATCGATGGATTTTATTGTTGGGTTACCAATGACAGCAAGAAGACATGACTCTATTTTTGTGGTCATAGATACTTTAACTAAGAGTGCGCATTTTGTACTAGTAAAGACTACCTATCAAGCATCAGATATTGCAAGAGTATTTATAAATGAAGTTGTGAGGTTGCATGGTGTACCTCGCAATATAATTTCAGATAGAGGGCCAGTATTCACTAAAAGGTTTTGGACAAGTTTCCAAGCCGCTTTGGGGACAAGGCTAAATTTTAGTACATCATATCACCCTGAGACGGATGGCTAGACAGAAAGGGTGAACCAAGTCTTGGAAGACATGTTACGTATGTATGTGATGGATCAACAAAAGCGTTGGGAGGAATATCTACCATTGGTTGAGTTTGCTTACAACAATAGTTATCAAAGCTTTATTAAGATGGTACCTTTTGAATTATTATATGGGAGGCCGTGCAGAACCTCGTTGAGTTGGGATCATCTGGAAGATAGAGTCCTTGTAGGACCAGAATTGATTCAAGAGATGGAAGAGTAGATGACAACTATTCGTGCACGGTTAAAGGAAGCACAGGATAGACAAAAGAGCTATGCTAATGCACATAGAATCGATAGGAGTTATGAAGTAGGTGATAAAGTATTCCTTCGGGTTAGGCCACAAAAGATCTCAATTAAATTTGGGAAGGGAGATAAATTATCACTGTGATTCGTAGGACCATTTGTGATACTCAAGAAGTTGGGACTGGTTTCCTATCTTCTTGCATTGCCATCATCGTTAAGTCATATGCATAATGTTTTTCACGTTTCTATTTTGCGTCATTATATTTCAGATCCTTCTCATGTTATAAATTTGAGTAACTTGTAGATATCGGACGATGGGGTATTGAAGGTCGAACCGATCCGTATACTGGACTGACAAACTCGACAGCTTCGACGTCGATTAGTCGACCAGGTAAAGGTCCAATGGGATAACTACAGTTCTAACTCAACTACTTCGGAGGATGCATCCTAAATGCACCAGCAGTTTCCTTACTTGTTTTGAAAACTTCGGGATGAAGTTTCTTGAAGAGGGGGTGTATGTAGTGCCCCATTTTGTTAGACTCTTTTATTACTCAACTATATTATTATTTGAGAGCATTTTATCACAAATGACCCGGTTAAATTTTGAAATATATGTTTTGATCATGTTAATACATTTGGGTACTCATGGAATTTTGTAATGCAACATTGTACTGCCTTGTTGGACAGACTACTGCAGTGTTAAAATATGTTATGGTTTGAGGGCATTTTGAGTGCAAATGACCCGGCTTAATACTATGAATTAAAACGACTTATATATGTATTGATTGTTGTGTCACCATGATTTCTTATGAATGAATGGATATTGGTAGATAGATTTATATAATGCGATATGATTGATCTTAAAATGTGTGAATGAAATATATGAACAATTTTCATTCCTTACAATATACTGGTAAATGCTTTGACAGTTTTCTAGTGTGACAGGGACCCAACTGCGCAATGACACAAGGTGGTGTCCATGCCACACAAATTTCAGTTTGAGTATAAACAGAATATCAGGTGATATAATTTATTTTAATGATATTTTGATTAAATTGTGTAGTGCGATTAATGCACATGGTTTTCATGTGTGCAGGAACATGATCTTAGTTTCCAATTGATCCACAAAGGATGATGGGGTTGCACGAAAGAAAGTACCCGTATGGTTAGCACATATTTTCCATGTGGCAGGTTGAAAAGCGAGAGAGGCTTTTACCTGCAAGAGGCATGCTGTCGTGAGGGTAGGCCATAGACTCGGTCACTCACGAGGATTAACTGAGGGGTACGCAATGAGGTGTTGGCCTTATTCCTCAATGACCATGAGTCTCTCTACAGCGTGGGTTGGACTGAGTTAACGTGGTCTCAGCCATCACACTAACTCCCCACCACGGAAAGTGGGATATTTGAAGGGCATGAAGACGATCATGGCACCCTTGATATCACCTGGAGAAACAAAAGAAATTATTAAACTATAAGGATGTAAATAAGTAATAACTAAACAATAAAATTATGACTTGAAAATAAAGTAATGGAAAGTGCAACCTTATGAAATAAAAATTAAAAAGAAATTTTAATAAAAAAAGAAGGAAAGAAATCATCATAAACAAAATAAAAGAAGATAAAGTAAATTCTAAATAGAAACACATTGCACACATGAAAATAGCAACTCAAAAGAAAAAATCTAGGAATCATATAAATGAAATGTATGAATGATTAAGTAGAGAAATCCTAAATTAGTAGATTGCATAAATGAATATGACATTACATAAATGCATATGACAAAAGATCCGTTGAAATAAAACAAAAATGAATTCAAATAAGAATAAATAATAATAATAATAATAATATTAATTTTACATTATGAAAACGATATAAATAAAAGAGGTAGGGTTTGAGTAGAGGGGCTTTTTACCCTAATGTTGGACAGATGAGAGAATGCAGAGGCGGATGGTGGCTGTAGAGAGTTTGGTTCATCAGGTGTGAACAGGGTCGGGAGGCCCTTAGTGATTCTACACACTCTGATCGTGCTTGGGTACTTCTTCCTGCAACCCCATTCAGCTCGGGGGTCCTTGGGGAAGGAGAGTACCCATTGGAATGGTAGGGAGGTCAACTGGTGGATCTCTTGTGATTGGGAACTGATCGACGTTCGTGGGATCTTGAAGCAAAGTCTCATAAAGTGATTTTAATAACTTTATGATTAAGGCCAATATAATTAATAAAGAAAAATAGTAATTCTCATATACATATATGCTCATAACCTTATTATAAACCATAAATATGTTAAAGAGAGACAGCAATTTAATACACATAAATAATTTTGGCAAACCTTACTATAAAGGCAGATAGATGGAAGTGAAATTCTATGTATAAGTAAAATGGAAAATCGTCCTTTTGGAATTCCCTCAAACATATATATATATATCTGTGTGTGTGTGTATTTTCCTTGTTAATAGATACTGGGATAATAAAGAGGGCATTACACAACGTCTATCAAGGGAGTTAAATGACACCATCAAAACTTTATGGCTACAAATGTGGAAATGGTTCCATAATCAGACCTGTTGAGTCAGGTAAATTCAATACCTCCTTTTTGTATGGTATTTCCGTTCTATAAGATAGGTATGTGTGATAATATATATATATATATATATATATATATATATATATATATATTTATATGTATATATAATCTCCTTTAGTTCCTTAAATCACGTAATGTAAATTTTAACTTCTTTTAACAAAAGACGCCTCAACTTATATAAGGCTCTCATTGTGTATGAAATTCCTTCTCATGATTTTCTATAATATATATATATTGATACCTTTTATTAGTGTAAAGTGGGGGTAACCTTATCTTGTTTGAGGTTTTTCTATTCCTCACAAAAAACCTCTTTATGATCTAATGTATAGATTGTAGTCACTTTTAGGTTATGGGATAATTGCCCCATGTTCGAGCCCTAAGATCACATGTCGGTATTGAGCATGTGACTAAGAAGTGGTTTACGGCCGAGGGTGATGGTGGCGGCTCGATTCCCTTGATGATACTGCAATGATTTCCCCGTCACCTTTCCTCGACCCTTCAAGGTTTTTCCCTCATTGTTTACACATCCTTTAGTGGATTTCTTTTTTTTAGTTGTTAAGTCATGGAAACCTGTTTAGTCTCCTAGTCCTACAATATCAAGGAAATAATCCCCTAACTCATGAGGTATTTGCTGGTGGGGCCTTGGCCTTGAGCTCCACACCATAAAACAATTACAATAGATATTCACCATATACAATGCCTGGGGCATACCAGAGGGACATTACAGTTCAGGTATTTATAACTCCCTTTTATTCATTATTTTATTCATAAGGGAATGTTTAATATATGAATATATACATATCCATGTATTAAAATACCTTATTGGCACTTTTGTGTAGATCACTTTTAGTGGAAAAAATATCCTTGACGGTAATTTTCTTCAAGAGGAGCTTTCAAATTCTTAATTAAAAAATATAGGGATGTCTTCTTGGTACTTAATAGCATAAACAAGTATTCCAAAATTAATGAAAATGTCCTTGCTTTGATACCAAACGAGGAACATAATGACCCAAAACTTGTTAGTGGAGAAATCAACCTATTTGCGAGTTACTTCATCTTAGGATGACCCCATCAGGCTTAGTTCATCAAGGGAATTGTTATTCTACATATAATTCCTGAGGATTCACTGTTGTTTTAACCTTCCCCGTAGTAAATTTGTCCCCAATCATTCTTAGTCGCATTAATTTCCTAGTCTCCTAATGCTATCAAACACATCCATACTTTTTTTATAAGGTTAGGGTGGATATTTATAGTGGCATTTTACTTAAAGTATGTGTAACAAACCTAAATTAGTAAAATCGAATTAATTCTTTTAATTTTTGAAAAAGCACTTAAACCTTTGAGTGACTATCTTCACGACTGGTCAGAGATAACAATACACACTATAATCGTAATGCAAATCCATCAACAAAAATTATTATCCAGGAATAGACAATGTGAAATACCCAAAGTATCAAAATTTTACTGTACTACAGCTTACTAGTACAATTCTTCCTAATATTTATAACAACTCTCGCTTTCAAGGCCATTTTAATTTATCTAACAAATTATAACCATCAAGGAATTGATCCTCCTTTGTATTTAAGGCAACCTGTGTAATTGCGATACAACTACATGAACTATTGTTAAGACTTTCGTCTAGAACTCAGTCTTGCTTCCAAGGTATACTTGCACACCTATCAATTACACACATTTTTTGGAAATCCATATACTATTAAAAGGATCTTTTATGCATTTTTATTTCTCTAACAATCCTTTATGATTTATCCTTCTTTGAAAAATTTACCTGTAACTTTAACATAATATTCTTACCAATGCTAATCATGAAATAGTCATAGACTTTGTGATTGAACACCATTCATATGATGTATCCCAGTTTAAAATTTGCATGTGTCCTTTCAATGGAAGAACATTTATATTGAGCCTTCACTTATCATTTTTGTAACATATCATTTTCAAACACAATCCAACATATAGTGATCTGAAATTCTTATATGAACTATGGGACTCTAAGTGATTTAGAATTATTGGTTCAATTATTAAACTTAGACCATATGTATCTATTATCAATGGTTCAGAGTCATGGATTACCATCTCCTTAAGCAAAAGTTGCTCTATCTAAAGGACTATACATTACTTATTTCTAACTAATGAAACCAAAGAATCACACTTCTATGCATTTTAATAGTACTTCTTTGCAGTCTTCTATCCACATCATGTTTGACGACAATGTCTTAACGTGATTCCAAATGATTATTAATCATATCCTTAATGGATGTAGTACACAAGCATTTTTTCAGTAAGTTCCTTTAGAGAAAATCTAGTATGTTGATAACATCGTTATGATAACAAATAATTTTCTCTTGATTATCATTCATAAAGTATTTAATCTCTAGACAAGATAGCAGAATGTTGTAAGATAATATAAGGAAAGAAAAACATAAACCATTGAGACACAAAAATCAGAGAGAGATATGAAGTACGTGGTTCACCCAATCCATGAGCTATGTCCACAAAAACGGTCACCTCATGTGACCTTTATTAAAATCAAGGGTTGTATTTCCACAACATCATGGTTTCCAAAATTCGCTTTCTAGTCTTCTCGCATACTCTCTCTTCAAGAGTATCTCTAAGTTATATACAAACATAATGAGTTATATACAAACATAATTAGGGAATATCTTGTTTAACACAAGTATATTGCACCAAGGTGGATAATTCCCTCATTCTCTATGTAATAATATGAAAATAAATGTTTGTACCCTTGTTCAAGTTCAAGGTTAAGACTTCCCTTTTCTTATTCCCTTTTATTATCACCCATCATTACTTTATCAAGGCTACGGTTGTGCCTTAGTTCATTAACACAAACTACAAATAATAAAACGTTGTCTGCGTATTCGAAACAAGTTAAAAACACATTAGTAGCACCCAATGCAAAATATATATCCATATAGTGGTTCCTTAATATAGGCATTCTCTGTGCTTAGAGCATATCCCTACCGGACCCTAGGGAACGCCTTACCCCAAGTTACAGTTTCATAACGAGAATAATCTTCGGAACATAATTAAGCATCTAGCAATAAATTTTCAACTAAGATATATGCCTCTTATTTATAGGTTCCTTATTATGAGAACTATCCTCAACATACTGAATACCTATTAATAAGTTTTGTTCAACCAAAACTACTTTTCTTATTTATATATCTATATATATCCTTCATCATGATTCATTCTCACAGGTATAACCATACTTGTAAACCTTGTACATCGTGGTACTTTACTTAGCTCTTAATCAATTTTAGGACTCGATTTATGTTTCCACCTACTAAGGCCATTTAGAAAATACTCTAACAGCAACTATGACTCGAAGGATGCTCTACGTTTGGAATTCTCTTCTGGACTAGAAGGTTTTGCATAATCACGAGACCATGACAACATGACTTAAATGCAGATTTAAGATTTCATGGTCAGTAAGGAGATCGACTTAGCCATATGTAGACTGATCGATACCGAAGCTTAGATTACATGAGAAACTTAGATTAGAGGTGTGTTTCCCTATTGAAATCATTGTAGGGGTTTACTCCTTGGATTTAAAAATTATGCACAAAATACAGGCAGATCTTTAACCTATCCCCAAAGTTTTTGGAATGGTTATGATTGAAGTTGATCTATCTATAGGATCAAACCACAAAAATATGGTTTAATTTCAGGGACACTATCCTTACAATTTTTATCTAGTCACAGTAAAAAAATATTCAGACAACAAACTTCACGGAAATGTAGACCATATTACCAGGTGTCTTAAAACACCTAGATCAATTTTAAAAAGGGTAACCCAAAATGATGTAATGCTAAACTAACCATAGACAGCCTCCCATATCTTTCTAGGCTGGTAATATCATAAACAAAAACAGAATGGTTCCAAGGAAACCAATCAAGTGAAAAGGCACCAGAGTGCAAGCTTATACCTACTAATGCAAAATGGAAAAAAAAATTGGAAGCAACACTACAGAAAAATGATCAGAGCAACATTAGGCATTTTATAAGTTATGCATGCCTTTGGAAAACACCGATCTCATGTCGTGACTGATGTTTGCGAACCCCATCAAATCGAATACCCTCCAACGTAGAGGTTGGCCCATATTTGAACCTTTCGTTAATCATGGTTTCATCAATGTTTTTGCATGGAACAATAATTCCACCTCTTAAATCAGAAGGAACCCCACTTTCTCCATATTCCTACTAGACACGACATCCTACCCCTACACAAATCGCACTTATCTTGGGTCGCAGAAATTCATTTACAAATATTTAGGAGGGTTGCGCAGATCTTTTTCTCCCCCTTCTCGAGTTTTTTCCCCTTTAAATAACAAAAGGGGTGGAAACAGTCTTCCCCACTCTACTCCATGTTTCCACAAGTCACGGAAGAAATCATACCATTAAATTTGTCGCGGAAGGTCTCCCTCAAATTTGTCATCCAGTAATTATATGAATTATCTGAAGGCATGCATCCAGCCCCAAAGTGGACTTTTTCCTTTATTATTCATTTTCTTCCTTACTAATAAAAATATTCTTTCTTGAGTAAATAAAATGTTCAATACAAATTTTTTGTGTTGTATACTTAAGAAATTACTTGTCTAAAAGAGTATTTAAAACCATGACTTTCACTTGTCATAGGAGGGACAAAACTCCTTATAATAGGTATTTATGCGTTATTTTATCAATGGTTATTCCTAAGTACTTTTAGGATTATTTTTCAATGGCTATGAATATAAGGGATCCTTACAAGTTTAACATTTACACACTCAAAAGTTCAGCCATAACTTACTTTTCTTCCAAGGTAAGAAATGGCTTTCTTCTAGTTTTGCAAGGATAAAATGTATATACCTGAACAAGGATCACTTGGGACGGCTATATATCTAGCCAAGGGATCATCTTGATCACGGATTACTCCCATTTAGGTTTACCCCTAAGGATTAGGTCATCGAGGGAAATCGTTATGTTTTCTTTGATTTTCC
>LPNX010020388.1:83968-105104 GCA_001517045.1 Pseudotsuga menziesii | reverse complement strand
ATATGTCTCTATGGGTTAGTTGGGGTAGATGGTATTTATTAATGAGGTGAGCTGAAGGTGTCTTAGTTGGGATAAGTTTTTTTGGAGTAGGAATCCCTCATAGGAAAAAACCTTATCCCTAATATTGCCATAATACAAATGATACATAATACCATGGTATAAATGTTGGATCTTTAACCGTTCATTTTTATCCCTTGTGGGTTTAGTTGGTCTATTGTTAAGTTGTGTCATTAAATCATATAGGCAACATAGTTTTCTTTCTGGTGGGGCCTTGGCTTTGAGATCCTCACTAGAATAAAGTACAATAAAAATTTGTGACCATAATAATTAAACTTATGTAAGAGGGATATTCCAGTATGTGTTTCTCGGTAGAGGTAGAGAGGGGGTGTTAGAGCTGCAAGTTTTTTTTTCTAAACATTGTATGCGAGTGGGATTTTGAGGTGTAACCACATTTTATTTACTGCATGCATGTCTTAAATATGATGCAATCCTTTTATTTAAGCAAATAAATGCGTTGGGGAGCTAGGAATCATGCCCAGTTTTTTATCTTCTTTGTTTGCATTTTTTTATGTAAGTGTTGTAGGGAATCATTCTATGCATGTGTCCTTAAGATAATGAATGTGGGTGGTATCTGAAATGTGGCTTGAATACTTGATATTTAGATCTGAAAACATCATTGTGTAATTCTTTTCTGGCTGTGATATAGATCTGTGAAGGGTCCAAGTGAAATCCATTGTTGTAAAGAATATATAAGAACTTACCTAGGTATACATGATAAATTTCTATGCATTTTGATGTGGAGAGGATCGTTGAGAACCTAGAAGGTCCAGATCCATATTTATGTGCATTTAAACTTATTACAAACCTACCCTAGTGGATTTGTCACCTAGATCTTGGGTGGCTCTCGGCAGAACAACATATGGTAGTGGAGCCAATGGTTGGGAGGAAAGTCGTAGTCAAGCTTCCATTCGCTTGAGTCATTTTGAGTCACTTGAGTAGTTTTGACTAGTATGCTTAAGTAAATGTTGTATGTTGTATGCTTGATTAATGTGCTTAAGAAAAATGTTGTGTTATGTTCAATGAATGATCAGTATGGTTAAGTAAACATTGTAGTCTTATTCATGCTTAACATGTTTTTAGTTAAATATTAGTATTGATGATATTTCTCCTAATCTTTTATGACCTTCTATGTTTAATGACAAGTTGTGATTGCAGAGTATGTGTCGCAAGGGAAAAGTGGGAACCTTATAAGAATTATTGTTATGGAATGTATTAACCGTAACTAAAGAGCATGATGATTTAGTGTCGTTTTATTCAAACAATAACTTTGTAATCCAATGTTTTGTATATGTAGTGGCATTCATTGTTATTTAATGAAATACTAAGAATCTCCTAATACATGTGTGTGTTGAATTACTTGAAGTTTTGGACAACATCACAAGGACATACTTTATTACTCATGCAAGGGAAGGGTAAGAGCAGGTGTGTGAACCCAAGGGAAATGTGTATATGTTAACATTTATATACTTTGAATATTCTTATTTATTGTGTTTAGTAAGCGAAGAAAGTTGTACTTGAATGCAATAGAAACAACAACCTTGAATGCCCTTTCTAAAGTATGATAAGGATTTATGATATTAGTGATAGTGGAGATTTACAATCTTAGATGGCTTATGTTGGCTATATTGAGGTATGCCTATTAATTAAGGATCATATTGGAAAAATTAAAAAGATATATAATATGTATTTTGGGAATGGTTGTATTTTTAGTATAATAATTCTTGGGATTGGTTAAGCTCATTATTCAATGGGATTAACTAAATTGGTGTACCCAAAAGATATAAGTTTAATTTTTCCACAACGTACCCCAAAATATCTACGGATAGTTGTATGAGTATGTTACAATCCGTGCATTCTTAATTATAGTGATAACAACACATCTAACCATAATAATCACCTCATTATTGAAGATTAGACAATATATATTTATTTATAGATCCCTATGATTTAAATATCATACTTTAGACATGGTTCTAATAGTCATAAGCATATCAAATTTATTTGTGGGTTCTCTAGATGTAAGACCAATCATTTGGAAGGAAAATTTATTTTAAAACCATAGGTCTAGAATCAACACATTTTGTCATTCAATCTTGGTAATCACTAATTATAATTCCCTAATAATTCAACTACTTTATAAGTCACCATAAGAATACAATAAATATATACACACATACTACATCTTTTATGTCACAACCTTAACTATATCAGTTTAATCTAACCACATATCATCCCTTTTAAACACACATTATTCCTTTTGAACATTAATGCATATATAATTATTAATAACATTTAACCTTTATATCACATAAATTACTTCAACACTATCTTGACCCCTAAGTTTTAACTATAAATGCCTATAATTATAATTCTAACAAAATTTCACTAGTCATAAATTTATAGTCTATAATAAAAAGTGTAAATTGTGAGGGTATCCATTTCATTGATTGACCATAACCTATTTTATTGGACTTTACTTCACTTTGAATAAACTCAAATAACAACTTCTAATTAAATAAAGTATGAGTTATAATCTTATTTATAATTCCATTGGAGTATTAAAATTTTTATGTCTTAAACTATTTTTCATAACATTAATATCAATATTTATTTAAACAATAAATATGTATAAAAATTTTCCAGCTTCCTACATTTTAATCGTTTCCAATCTATTCATATTTATAAAACAATTTAATTTACCAAATGCTTAATTTTACCATTAGAATGCATTCTTTTTACAAACCATTAAGCTACATTCCAATTTTATTCCATATTTTATAGTAGTTTAATGGGTGTTAGATAGGTTAGATAGTAAGGTTTTGTATGGGTGGAATGGTGTTTCATTTATTGATTTTTCAAATTCTGGAAAAGAAGGTTCGAGTTTATGTATATTTCCATATACTTCTCCAATACAATAAAACCTAAAAATCCCCATTTTAAACAAAATCCTCATGTATGGCACAATATTTATATTATACATGAATCCAAGATGTAATAAGATTAGATCTAAAAGATTTTTTTAATAAAATTGTTTTATATATTTTTTTTTTATGGCATTTAATAAAAATTATATATATTACATATCTACAAATATATACATAGAGTTTTATTGAATCTTTTAATTTTTTATTATCTTTAGATGTAAAAAAAACAAATACCATAGTTTTGAATAATCTCATTATAAGTGGAAGGTCCACCCAAAATGAATCTATCACTTATAAATTTCTCGAGAGTATAAATCCATAAACTTACACCCAAAGTCTTAATAAACCAATTACCTATACTATACTATGGTATTAGAGTAAAAAAAAAACCTAAATTACTAACTATGAATCTTATTTGACAAATGACTAGTAAGTACACCCAAAAATGTGACATTTAATTTAATTTAATGGGTCCACACTTCTTAACAATGCAGAAGAGGATTATTTCAGTTATCCTAGATGGAATGAAAAAGTGTAACCGGGGTAAGCACTAAGACTAATGTCAATAAATAAAATAATAGGTTGACAGAACAGATAGTCGACAAAATCCATAATGATCAGTGATATCGATCTCAAGCGCAGTTTATTTCAACGTCATATCCACATGACCAAACTAACTACGGGCTCATAGCACATTACATGCAATTATTACATATCTAAACATCCAACTTTAGAGTAAAAATGCCAACTGACTTGTCGAATGGTTACTTGCTTGTAACGTACCTCTTAAACCTCGATGCCATCATGAGTGAAAGGAAAGGAAAGACAATTTTTTTTTCTTTTCGTTTTCAACATTACTCTAAAATGATTCAAACATGTTGGTGTCAACTTTACATGGCTATTTAAAATCGATATCGTCAAGACTATACGCATAGCAAGACAAGCGTTCGACAATTTCAACCATATTTTCATCAAAGCAAAACATGCAATTTTTCATCCAATTTTACTAGGCTCTCTTGATCACATAAACCCAACATATTTATTATGATTTTGTAATTCCCCAAAGGCCAAATATAGAGATGTAGCATTTAGCTGTCATTAGATAACAAATTCCCATGCTCTTTTAACCTTACTTAACTTGAGTAAGAAAACATTTGCATGCCACATTTTCTGCAACATAAAGGGCATCTAAGTAAATTAAATTCCAGTATCCATTATGTTATTAACAGAGCCAACCAAACTTTATAAGGATAGGTCATGACGCAGAAGGATAACATCATTGTTTATTGTCTTTCATTACAGCATATAGAATACTTATTTAATGCAGAAATATGTACAGCCTCACATTATCATAAAACACAAATACCTCCAAAACACAGCCACATCTCAGCAAGATAAAGTAGCACATAAGAACAGAAGTTACTATGACAAATACCTCCAAAACACAGCCACATCTCAGCAATATAAGGTAGCACATAAAAACAGAATTTACCATGACAAAGTTGCAGCACAATATTACAGGTACACAAAACAACACCGCTAAAGTAAACATTCTCACACAGGAGACCAAAACAACACATGTACGTGGTTCACCCCAAAATCAGGGTTATATCCACCAAACGGTTTAGATTTTATTAAGTCATTCAACCAGGGTTACAAAACAGCAGTTTTGATACAGCATCCTTTCCACGAAAATCCTTCTCTGTTGTAATAAATGACAATCATTTGACTCACTCAAAACTGTCTTCCCGAACAGCAGTATTTCAAAACCCAAACTCTAAATAGACTTGGGTTGGGGTTTAAGAGAAAACATGGTTTTACATAAATGAGCACTAACAGAACTGTTTTAGAGATCATCTCCCAGGAAAATATTCCTTTAGCTGACATTTTCAACCCTTCATCTCTCGAGTCTAGTTAATTCAACAATATTAATTTGTTTTCCAGTTCATTGTTATCTTTCTTAACATTCAGACTAATCATCTGTCCCCTAAATTCTTGACAAGCAAAAACTGCTCAACTATATTCAACAATGTTATTTTTTTTTGTCTTTAGAAACCCACAGCATCAAGGGATTCACCACGATTGACTACTTAGAGTTTCTCCAGAGTCCGTGCTCTAGTGCAGGTGAAGGTTAATTTCTAGGAATGATTACAACAAGTAATTGCTCACTTTATAACATACAATTTCCATGTGCAGATACAGAGCTCTAAAAAGGGCCTGCCAATAGTTATAGATACGATCACTTAGGATGGTATTTCCATATCGTATCAGATAGATTCCGAAAAACTTACTTGGTCACTATTTACAGTTTCTGATCTGCGAACTAAAAGAAGGGGTGTTCTATGCCATCGCGCAGGGGAAAACGCCAATCTGCCATCATTTCTTTCCGGTGAAAGCGTAAGGATTTATTTCCTGAACCCCAACAGTGGAGAAGGGGAAAAATCTTAAAGGAAAACGCAAACACCCAGAAGCAAACACCGGTAATGGCTCTCATCCACAAATATGTGAATATACACTCAGACCACACGCACGATAAAAATCACAGCATACACAGGATAAAATTACAAAATCTGGATGAAGGCACAACTACGAGTGGACTGTTGTGGTTCTTCAGGGTAACACAAATTTGGGTGGTTTACCGACCCTACTCAAGGCAACAAGAGTCTAGTTTTTACCACCAGCGCATCGCTTCTCGGCCCATAAGATGACTAATTCAAGCATTAAAGAGCTGGTCTTCATTAGTAGACATCTGGGGCCCAACCCAATACAATATGGATCTGATTCTCAACTTTAGAAAACATAATCACATACATAATCAAAACATGAAACAAGCAGTTCTAAATGGATCTGGTTTTCTTAAAAGAACCATAACGTGGCGATTTCCCATCCAACACAGAGTTAGATGACAGCATTCATGAAAGTTTGCATTTCAGGTTGGGTCATACCTTTTGCACGAGGAAAACCCAAGCAAAATCAACAGGCGAACCTAATTTCGAAAACAAAGACGTTCCTTTCCATAACAGCCTTCCTCCTATTCGTGGGCCTTCCCTTTTCATCTTCCCCCGTAAGTCACACCTCAGAGAACTTTTCGTACAGCTCTGAAATAGATTCCCTCAGTGGGCGCATCGATCTTCCTCCTCTGGAGCGCAGAGATCACATTTTTTATGCAATAGCAGTTCCCTCTGTGCCATTGCAGTGAGGTTTTCTCTACATGCATTCGCAGTGCTCTCTATGCCATCATAGTGATGTTTCTCTCTACATGCAAACATAGTACTCCCTATGCCATCGTAGTGATATTTTATTTATATGCATAGAGCCTTTTTTTTCCAAAAACGTAGAGCTCTCCATAACATCATAGAGCTGAGATCCACTCTCAATAAAATCGCAGAGCTGGGATCTATTCTCCCAAAAATGGCAGAAATCGAACTAAGAAATAGCTGAGATCCAAACACTTAGAACGTAAGGAGCATCTTTCCTCTAAAAAACGCAGAAATCCCCCCTTAGCAAGTCTAGATATTCTCTTAAGAAGCCATACCCCCCCAGAAAATCACGCCCCCGATAATTAAAAGCACTCCCACTCCATCAGTAACGAATCTTACTTACCTCTAATATCTCTTACAGAAAATCCCTTGAAATCAGTTGTGCGGCAGATTTTGAGGAGGTCATCACGGAGAAAGATCCATAACATTACTACAATGGTGGTATACTATGCAAATATTCAAAGGATAACAACGAGGATATGTGTGACTCTTACACATTTCCTTTCTTTTTTCTTTTGACTTTTTCAAAATAATCAGAGAGCAAGCTATTGTTTCCTTTGGCTAATAAAAGCGATTGGAGGAAACACTTGCTTTTTCCGTAAATGTGCAGGCTTTTCTCAAACTTGTCCTTATACAGGATAGAAATTGCCTCGGAAATAGTCAATAGGACTATTATCTTCCGAGGGTAAGGATTTTCCTTTTTTACAACAAGGACTCTCTAAGCATCTATATATATGTAGAGTATAGTGTGTACCTATAAGTATGAAAGTAAGTCACTCTCTTAATCGAATTATTTATGTCTTCTTTTAGAATTTATTCAGATAGTTAATCCTTTACAATATTTTCATTTCTAATTAATGTAATATGACTATAATATATATATATATATATATATATATATATATATATATATATATATATATATATATATATATATATAGATATATATAAAATCAAATAAAGGTTTAAGCTTCTTTAGCATAGGTTCTAGGGGACTTCTTGGCATTTGCTGCCTTGAGGCGTAATAGGTAAAGTTATCTTAAAATGCTCAAAATGTGAGTTAGTCAACTTAGGAATTACCTCAACCTAAGGTGATGCCTAGGAGCTTAAGTATAGTCTTCTTTAAATTTTCAAGGTTCACTCACCTTTTTAGCCTTGCCCCATAGTGAATTTAATTTCTTGTTGCTTAAGTTCGTCCCTGTCTTAGTCTCCCAAGTCTTTCACTTAGGAAATTATTTTAACATATAGGGTTCTGCTGGTGGGGCCTTGGCCTTGAGCTCCTCACCAGAGAACGAGTACAATAGACAAATCAGAAATTACAACATATCCAAAATTTTATAGAGCATTCAGGGGTTTACAAGAGGGACATTACATCCTCCTCCCCTTAGATTAACACCGTCCTCAGTGTTCTTGTCCTTCGACCATTTCCCTCGTATCCTGAGTCATCTTTTCTTCTTCTCATCTCTTCATTCTGAACCCTGGAGATCCTTTGGTACTTCTCAAGCCCCCCATCATTCAAGACCTGCAGTCACCTGCACAAGGTTCGGGTCTAGCCAAAAAATTTCTCAGCAATTCATGTTCAAAAATTTTAATTCAATTAAACATAAGCCGTAGATTCTTTTGCATTGTAATAATATGCGATTTTCTGGTGTTCCTTTATGCCATGATATCCAATCATTATCATAATGCAAATAAACATGATTACTACCCTTTTTCGTTGGTTTTATCTCCGACATTCGGTCAATTAGGTCGTCCTCTACATGAGGAACCTTTTTTCACATTAAGCAATGTAACAGTCTTTCGGAAAAGTCTTCTAACATGTTTTTATGCTCGTTATGTTTTTTCCAAACTCCCCTTGAGTTTCTTTTTCCTTTTCTGGTGTGGACTTACAATAATTCTGAGGTTACATTCCTCAGTGACATCAAACAGCGTCCTGTCTTTCCAGATGTCCAATTTTTTTGCCTAGGTCTTTTGCCACACCCCATGCCTAACACCAATGTGCTCACGCGGAAATCGCTTTCCTAACACCATTGTGCTCCTGCAGCATGTATTCCTAACACTAGTGTGCTCACGCGGCAATCACTTGCCTAACACCACTGTGCTCCTGCAGCATGTATGCCTAACACCAGTGTGCTCACGCGGCAATCACTTGCCTAACACCACTGTGCTCATGCAGCATGTAAATTTTCCTTGTTCATATTTGTACAAATTTTAATCTTGATTATTGTAATGCACACTCCATGGTGTTTTCATGACTTTATTGTCATTGTCGCATTTCATGAATCAACTTCCATAAACAGTCAAGGCATTCATAGATAACCCAAAATTGCAATAATCAATTTTCATAAATTGCATCAATTTTTAATCGTCATTCACGAGTTACACATCCTTGTAAACAAAACAAGAGAATTTATTCCTTACTCCTTTTCTGAGTAACATGCATACTTATGTACTTCGATGTAGCAATGGTCATAATCTTGGTGAAGCCTGCACTATTAGTATGCAACAACATCATCAACAGTTAGCCCTTGTTTATAAAAACAATCAGGGTTCAACAATTGGCAACAAAAATTTCCTAACGGTTGGCTCCAACCGTTAATGTTCCTGGCCTATCCTATCATGTTAGCATATTACATTATACAGCATTCATCAACTTATTTATCAGTATCAAATCCATATCAGCTCTTAAGATGCCAATCTTAACATCACCCAAGCAACAACAATGTTCCCAAATTCTTAATGGTTTCATTCACAAGACTACCAACAAGATCATTTAATCTAGCGCTAGAATTCAATTCTAGGGTTCTTGCTAGAATCTAAAAATAGACATATGATAGCAATAAAATGGTCTCTTAGCATATCAATACCCAAAAATGAAAAATACCATCCATGGGCAAATCAAAACATAGGATAGTTCAAGATCAAAAACTCAAATCCAAGGAACAAGGAACCAATTTCCAGAAGGTTAACTAATAAGAGCATGACTCTAAGAATTCATTTTCTTAATTATGAAGCTGGTACTTGTAACTACCCATAAACATTTCAGTATGCACAACATCATTCACTAATATCCAAAACATCCCTAGCGAGGTCAACATGGATCAATGAGTACATTCGCCATTCTATTTAAGGATTTTCAATGCTCAATCCAGCAATGTTATGATTCATAAGGAGATACAGCTTGTCTTGTATCTTTTTCATTTGTGACTTTACTGAACAAGCAATAGGTTTTAACATACAAAACTCTAAAAACTCTATTAATGAATTTATAACCACAAATCAAAACCGTTAACAACTTTCAAACCTTCATTTTTCTGCCGTTGTCAAGAAATGTGTCGACATTCTTTAAGCATTTGGTATAATTTCAGCAAACAAATTTGTAATTGATACCTGATTAAATTTGGAAGCCAATTAAAGATTTTCAATCTTGATACTCAACCACAAGGTTAATGGATTACACATATCACCAGTAATTCCAGAATTAAGGAAATAGGAGGCATTCCATTCATGACTCATGCATTAACCTTATCTAACCAAATACGCAACAAGTTCCCGGCCCATGCCCATACACACAACAATTATATCTCGACAGAATTCAATTTATAAACAGATCTATCTTTGCAAACTCATACCACCACGAGATCGAAATTCCCATACATGAGATCTATACATGCAGCCATATACAAGCATCAGGTCTAACAGGATTAATTTCCTATGATCAAATCTATCTTTTGCAATTTCATACAACCATGGAAATATGGATCTCATACATCTAATCTATATCTAGAATGCATACAATAATTATATCTAGGCATGTAGACATTTTTAGAGGCATCGGACCTAACATGATTCATTTTATATAATCAGATTCATTTTTGCTAGTGTATTTAATCCATGGAAATCTAAATCTCACATCCAATCGATACTCTAATGTACGCTGGAGTTCATGCAGACATCACAGAAAAAAAATAATCATAACCATATCCATATTTAAAAGACCTAGATGCATAAGGAAAATGAAACAAACTCACAGAATATATATAAAACTATGAGTCTCCAATTCCCATATTACTAAATAGAACTACTATAGTACTCTCGTCGACCATGAGTTTGACCAAGAAGAATTTCTAAACCTCAGTAAATTTTATTGGTGCAACTCAAAATAGAGATGAAGCATTCGTCTTAGCTATTTGTAAACATATTCGTAAGTGAGCAAAGAATAACTTGATACCTGTGTACTTACATGCTCGGGTCTCACATTGAGCTGACAAGGTATTGGGTCATCTTTGTTGTGATTTTTGGGCCAATTTTCCAGCCTCCCCTGCACAACTCCAATGTCAATAGACATGTAGTTCCAAAGTAAAACATGTAGGAGTGTTTTGAGCCCAATTAGGCCCAATTGTTTCAACTGTGGCTCTGATACCATATGTAACGTACCTCTTAAACCTCGATGCCATCATGAGTGAAAGGAAAGGAAAGACAAATTTTTTTTTCTTTTCATTTTCAACATTACTCTAAAATGATTCAAACATGTTGGTGTCAACTTTACATGGCTATTTAAAATCGATATCGTCAAGACTATACGCATAGCAAGACAAGCGTTCAACAATTTCAACCATATTTTCATCAAAGCAAAACATGCAAATTTTCATCCAATTTTACTAGGCTCTCTTGATCACATAAACCCAACATATTTATTATGATTTCGTAATTCCCCAAAGGCCAAATATGGAGATGTAGCATTTAGCTGTCATTAGATAACACATTCCCATGCTCTTTTAACCTTACTTAACTTGAGTAAGAAAACATTTGCGTACCACATTTTCTGCAACATAAAGGGCATCTAAGTAAATTAAATTCCAGTATCCATTATGTTATTAACAGAGCCAACCAAACTTTATAAGGATAGGTCATGACGTAGAAGGATAACATCATTGTTTAATGTCTTTCATTACAGCATATAGAATACTTATTTAATGCAGAAATATGTACAGCCCCACATTATCATAAAACACAAATACCTCCAAAACACAGCCACATCTCAGCAAGATAAAGTAGCACATAAGAACAGAAGTTACTATGACAAATACCTCCAAAACACAGCCACATCTCAGCAATATAAGGTAGCACATAAAAACAGAATTTACCATGACAAAGTTGCAGCACAATATTACAGGTACACAAAACAACACCGCTAATGTAAACATTCTCACACAGGAGACCAAAACAACACATGTACGTGCTTCACCCCAAACTCGGGGTTATGTCCACCAAACGGTTTAGATTTTATTAAGTCATTCAACCAGGGTTACAAAACAGCAGTTGTGATACAACATCCTTTCCACGAAAATCCTTCTCTATTGTAATAAATGACAATCATTTGACTCACTCAAAACTGTCTTCCCGAACAGCAGTATTTCAAAACCCAAACTCTAAATAGACTTGGGTTGGGGTTTAAGAGAAAACATGGTTTTACATAAATGAGCACTAACAGAACTGTTTTAGAGATCACCTGCCAGGAAACTATTTCTTTAGCTGACATTTTCAACCCTTCATCCCTCGATTCTAGTTAATTCAGCAATATTAATTTGTTTTCCAGTTCATTGTTATCTTTCTTAACATTCAGACTAATCATCTGTCCCCTAAATTCTTGACAAGCAAAAACTGCTCAACTATATTCAACAATGTTATTTTGTTTTGTCTTTAGAAACCCACAGCATCAAGGGATTCACCACGATTGACTACTTAGAGTTTCTCCAGAGTCCGTGCTCTAGTGCAGGTGAAGGTTAATTTCTAGGAATGATTACAACAAGTAATTGCTCACTTTATAACACACAATTTCCATGTGCAAATACAGAGCTCTAAAAAGGGGCTGCCAATAGTTATAGATACGATCACTTAGGATGGTATTTCCAGATCGTATCAGATAGATTCTGAAAAACTTACTTGGGCACTATTTACAGTTTCTGATTTGTGAACTAAAAGAAGGGGTGGTCTATGCCATCGCGTAGGGGAAAACGCCAATCTGCCATCATTTCTTTCCGGTGAAAGCGTAAGGATTTATTTCCTGAACCCCAACAATGGAGAAGGGGAAAAATCTTAAAGGAAAACGCAAACACCCAGAAGCAAACACCGGTAATGGCTCTCATCCACAAATATGTGAATATACACTCAGACCACACGCACGATAAAAATCACAGCATACACAGGATAAAATTACAAAATCTGGATGAAGGCGCAACTACGAGTGGACTGTTGTGGTTCTTCAGGGTAACATGAATTTGGGTGGTTTAGCGACCCTACTCAAGGAAACAAGAGTCTAGTTTTTACCACCAGCGCGTCGCTTCTCGGCCCATAAGATGACTAATTCAACCATTAAAGAGCCGGTCTTCATTAGTAGACATCTGGGGCCCAACCCAATACAATATGGATCTGATTCTCAACTTTAGAAAACATAATCACATACAGAATCAAAACATGAAACAAGCAGTTCTAAATGGATCTGGTTTTCTTAAAAGAACCATAACGTGGCGATTTCCCATCCAACACAGAGTTAGATGACAGCATTCATGAAAGTTTGCATTTCATGTTGGGTCATACCTTTTGCACGAGGAAAACCCAAGCAAAATCAACAGGCGAACCTAATTTCGAAAACAAAGACGTTCCTTTCCATAACAGCCTTCCTCCTATTCGCGGGCCTTCCCTTTTCATCTTCCCCCGTAAGTCACACCTCAGAGAACTTTTCGTACAGCTCTGAAATAGATTCCCCCAGTGGGCGCATCGATCTTCCTCCTCTGGAGTGCAGAGATCACATTTTTTATGCAATAGCAGTTCCCTCTGTGCCATTGCAGTGAGGTTTTCTCTACATGCATTCGCAGTGCTCTCTATGCCATCATAGTGATGTTTCTCTCTACATGCAAACATAGTACTCCCTATGCCATTGTAGTGATATTTTATTTATATGCATAGAGCCTTTTTTTTCCAAAAACGTAGAGCTCTCCATAACATCATAGAGCTGAGATCCACTCTCAATAAAATCGCAGAGCTGGGATCTATTCTCCCAAAAATGGCAGAAATCAAACTAAGAAATAGCTGAGATCCAAACACTTAGAACGTAAGGAGCATCTTTCCTCTAAAAAACGCCGAACTCCCCCCTTAGCAAGTGTAGATATTCTCTTAAGAAGCCATACCCCCCCAGAAAATCACGCCCCCGATAATTAAAAGCACTCCCACTCCATCAGTAACGGCTCTTGCCTCTAATATCTCTTACAGAAAATCCCTTGAAATCAGTTGTGCGGCAGATTTTGAGGAGGTCATCACGGAGAAAGATCCATAACATTACTACAATGGTGGTATACTATGCAAATATTCAAAGGATAACAACGAGGATATGTGTGACTCTTACACATTTCCTTTCTTTTTTCTTTTGACTTTTTCAAAATAATCAGAGAACAAGCTATTGTTTCCTTTGGCTAATAAAAGCGATTGGAGGAAACACTTGCTTTTTCCGTAAATGTGCAGGCTTTTCTCAAACTTGTCCTTATACAGGATAGAAATTGCCTCGGCAATAGTCAATAGGACTATTATCTTCCGAGGGTAAGGATTTTCCTTTTTTACAACAAGGACTCTCTAATCATCTATATATATGTAGAGTATAGCGTGTACCTATAAGTATGAAAGTAAGTCACTCTCTTAATCGAATTATTTATGTCTTCTTTTAGAATTTATTCAGATAGTTAATCCTTTACAATATTTTCATTTCTAATTAATCTAATATGACTATAATATATATATATAATCAAATAAGGTTTAAGCTTCTTTAGCAAGGTTCTAGGGGACTTCTTGGCATTTGCTGCCTTGAGGAGTAATAGGTAAAGTTATCTTAAAACGCTCAAAATGTGAGTTAGTCAACTTAGGAATTACCTCAACCTAAGGTGATGCCTAGGAGCTTAAGTATAGTCTTCTTTAAATTTTCAATGTTCACTCACCATTTTAGCCTTGCCCCATAGTGAATTTAATTTCTTGTCGCTTAAGTTCGTCCCTGTCTTAGTCTCCCAAGTCTTTCACTTAGGAAATTATTTTAACATATAGGGTTCTGCTGGTGGGGCCTTGGCCTTGAGCTCCTCACCAGAGAACGAGTACAATAGACAAATCAGAAATTACAACATATCCAAAATTTTATAGAGCATTCAGGGGTTTACAAGAGGGACATTACATTGCTGGAGGTAAATTGACGAGACTAAGGTGACTCACATATGAAAAAATCTACATGATCAGTTGGTTAAGTATTTATGTCGGCTTAACGAGTTAAGAATCAATGAAATTACCGAGTTAAATCGGTCATAACTACAACAAGTCGGTAATTAACGATAAGTTAGGTGATCGCGAGATCTTCCCTTGATTTATAAGAGTTAAAGGTAAGCGAACATGGTTTTCCCTGCCATGATCTCCCACTATGAGATCAACCTATGTTGCATATAGAGGAAGGTTAAGCTATGAGTTGTTAAGTGTGGGAACATATGGTAAACATGCCACTTGGCAGATGTATGTAAATTTTCTAACCACAGTGTTCCAGGAAATTTAAGCTGGCATTTTATTAAAACAACTTTTGTGATTCTGTGAATTACACTTTTTTATAATTTTATCAAGTTGGACCCTTCTTTTAAACAACAAGAAAAAGTAAGCTTAATACGAAAGAACTCCAATGGCTCTGCCGTTGTCCCCAAACTTCATAACAAGAGTATATAGTCTAGTTTTGATCAAACAAGAAACTCCATTGTGAGAGCCTTCTTTCCTTTGTCTGAATGTCTCTGCCCAGTAAATGATAGATTCCCAAATCCTTGACTTTTTGCTTCTGGTGAATGGTTTTACATAATGATAGATTAAGAGAGTGAACATTTGGATGGAACCGTTGTCTCTATTTATCAACCGATTGCAACCATTAACAATGTAGTAGGAACATAGTTTATTTCTTGTTTTTGAGATCAGTTTTGTTAAACTTCAATGGAACCAAAAAATATCTTCTCCTTCGAAGCATGTGACAATTACATTAACATGACATGTATACTACCACAATACCATTGTAAATAAGGTAAATAATATTGTACTCGGTGCATAATTCTAACTAAACAATTCAATTTTTTTTAATTATCCAATATATAAGATAAATATATAACCTCTTTAGGATTGTTACCAATTTTTTAATCATAAAAAAATAGGATTGTTACCAATTTTTTAATTGTAAAAGAATAGATGTAGTTGTTAGCTATGTAGCTCACTTAATCTAACATAGCTATGTAGTTGGTATATAACAGTGATACTTTAGAAATATTAGTGACAAAAAAGAACTCAAGAGATAAAGACATAATAATGAAAGAATTCTAAGGTAGAATTCATTAAATTTATTTTCTTATTTTCTGAAATTTAAACTTTGTGATGTTTAAATTGTGGTTTTAAATTTATAAATAAACTTAACTTTTTTTAACACCCATATTCTAAAAATTTAAACATGATTATTTAGAATTTTGAAAATTTCATTCGAATTCCATTTAAAACAAACGTATCCAAAAGCCATACTAATGATGATCCTCTGATGTGAAATGGCGTAATCATCTTTTTTAAATAGCCATTTAAAAGAGAGTCATTGTTAAACATCTTTTTTAAAAATCCATTTAAATAAGAGTCGTTGTTAAAACATATATCTAGCGTGCTTTTAAAAAGGTAGCCGTTGTGCTTTTATCTTCCGTGCTTTTAGAAAGATGGCCGTTGTTAAAAATCTATCTAGTGTGCTTTTATTTTCTATGTGCTCTTCTTCAGGGATGGGTTCTGGTTTTCAATCTACCTAACGTTTCTTTACCGTTCAATCGCTCGCGAGTTGCCCCACTTCCAATATCTATATCCCCGCCATCCATTCCATTCTAATTGGCCTCGGTCACGGGTTCCAATTCCTGCACCTTCATTATTCTTCTCTCTGAAGATGGCAATATCTCCATGCTGTGAGAAGGCTCATACTAGCAAAGGGGCCTGGACTTCAAAAGAAGATGCTCACCTCATCGTTCGAATTCAAGCCCATGGCGAAGGCGTAAGGCGCCTGGCGTTCCGTTCCTAAGTTCGCAGCTTTCTTGCTAAACCTCTACTTCTTCAATGGAATTAATGAGTAGCTGCTTGCAAATTTATGTGTGGAATTATATAAATGTTTGCATGATTTTCCAATCGCAGGGCTGCGGCTATGCCCGAAAAGCTGCAGGCTCTGGATAAACTACCTCCGTCCCGATCTGAAGCGTTGGTACTTCTCTGAAGAATAAGATGCGCAGATCGTCAAACTCCACTCCCGCCTCGGAAACAAGTAAGTAATTCCATCCGCTCTGTTTGTTCATTCAATTCCGTTAACGGTTAATATTCATTTAATTAAAATATTAAGAAAAGGAAAATGATCAAAGGTTAATGGTTGGTTAAGAGTTTTACGCTTGAAGATCGTAGCCTTGATTATCTCGACTCGACCATGAGTTATGCTGTCAACATGTCACCAAGCTGGAGATCATCGAGTTTACCATTGAATACTATTAGTTAGCAGTTGTGTAATATGTGGAGAGTTTATTATACTTAAACCATATCTCTTGAGAGGATAGGATAGAGTTCATAGATTTTAAAAGATATTATACTTAGCAAATGTATAAGTACTCAACAGTGCCACATCTACATGCTATTAATTTGACAAGAGATTGTTTGTTCTCAGAACAAAGTGCCACCAAGTTGTAGTTGTGAATCCCCAACAACTGAGGTTTAATAATAAATTACCCATTTTTAGATATCATTGAACAAAATAGATAAGGAAACTTTGGTTACTACCTCGTGGAGGAAGAAACCGAATTGCAGTTTTGGATTGCCACATCATGAAAAAGAATTTATTACCACATATTGGTTTAAAAGTTAATTGGCATGTAAAAGGAAGTTATCACCGCACTCATTTAATATTGATTGGTGATTAAAAACGAAAAATTCTTAAATCTCTTTACCATTTGGAATGATTATTTCATTTGTTATGAACTATTTTATTTCTTCATGGTTGATATTCATTTGCATATTTTATTATTGTTATATATTGGTATGTGCAGGTTCAATGGTGAAAGCTATGAGGATGCGATGAAATTATTGGAAAAGCCATCAACATTACGTTATTATAATCTTCAGGATGAAAACAAATGATTATTGGAGGATAAAGATAAGAAGAATTACTACCACTGATGAAGAACATTTAGAACTCGACGGACCAATTTGCATTTCATCACAAATTACAACGGCAAAGGCAATTACCTCAGAAGACCGATTGAGACATGATGCAATCACAACCAATTGGTCAAACAAAACATAACATAACGAGGAGGAGGAACGTGCAGGAGAGGATACTACATTAACTCAATGTAATGTACCAGATTAGATTAGATAAATTTATGGCTAGATAATCAATTTGGATTTATTAATTTCCAGAAAGGCATCTCACTGGAGGGCCTATATAAACAACACCAGTTCAATTTGATTGTATGATGTAGGGGTGTATACTCTATAAAATTTCTGGGAATTAATTCCTATAAACGCTATATGGTCTTCTTTGTGGTCCGAGTCCATGGTCGACGCTACTTTCTGGAGTTGACATATTTTTGGACTAAGCTTTTTGATGTTGGAAGCTCCTAGTCAAATTGTGTCAAACCTCCTTCTGAAGACTGGTATATTGTACGGTTTGGGTTTTTCAGATATACATAATTACATATAACTCTTTAGATATATATAATTACATATAACTCTTTAGTTTTGTCCTTATATGAATGGTATGCTTGTACTTTGTTATTAAGCATCTATATCGTTTACATTATCGAGCTAAAACACAATTAGTATCTGATCAGGGGCATCAAATTCCTTCAAATGGTAAGCTTAATTTTGAACTGAACTTTCTGTTAGGCACCGATTTAATATTGATTGTCCTGTGAAACTGTGCAGATGGTCTCTTATTGCAGGGCTTTTGCCCTGACGGACGGATGAGATAAGGAACCACGGGAACAGACACATGAAGAAAAATTTATTCAAAAGGGGATTCGAACCCCAGTCCCATATTCCCCTCAGCTAGCCCAACAACAGCAACACAACCTCCACATCAGTTCCCGTCCATAAGCACGGAATTCCCGAGCCAGCGGACGACTTTGAATACGATCGATCTCAAATCTTACCGATGCAACTGGTCGCTTCTAAAGCTGAAGAGCATCCCGAGCTGAATCTTGATTTATGTGGATCGATGAGGGTGCTGCTGTTTGATAAGAGTAATTACTACTTTCATGAATCCAAAGCTTCATTCACCATCTTTGGAGTTACAGGTATTTAAAATTTTGTTTTCTATTCAATATATATATAATGGATAGTCTAGTGTTATTGGGTTTCTATACATAATTGATTTATTTATGTGTTGATGGTTGGTATTGCTTGTTTTCGAATACATAATAATCGATTTATTTATTTGTTTGCGTTGGTTCTTCTGTATCTCTCCAAGAAATTACCCTTCTACTTCCTTTCTTAACCGTATTCGATAGGAATTTTAATCTTTGGAAACAACGGTCAAATATCTTTGTATACATTTACTTGGTTTGCAGGCAGAGTTTATTTGTATATATATTACTTGGTTTGTATGTAATACTCTGTTTATTTTCCGTATTATTTGTTTTTTTAAAGGATTAATTTATTTCTCTGCGTTGTTATTCCAATCTAAATTTTTTTATCTTTCCAAGAACTCACCCTTCTTCAAGAGAAGGAAAACATGGCGATGACTTTTACAAATTTTTCATGTCTAAATTGTCTTTGATAAAATTTATCAAAACAATTATTTGCCAACCAAAACAAATATTTGCCATGGCGATGACTTTTACAAATTTTTCATGTCTAAATTGTCTTTGATAAAATTTATCAAAACAATTATTTGCCAAGCAAAACAAATATTTGCCAACTCGTCAGCGATTTTGTTTCTTTCCCTACAAACCTGAGTTGGAGTTGGAGCATTTGTGTTGCTCCAACTCATTTGGTTTCGTATAGGGTATTGATATTAATGACGAAGGGTATTTGATATTCATGTAAAACCGTGAAGGACCACAATGTAAAGTATATTTGTTTGATCTTCCTTGGCGTAAACTTGGATATCATTTTTTATTTGACGGTTAAACATTTTCTTAAATTTGTAAATTTATATAAAATGTTTCGTTTAATTTACACAATTTTCATCTTTTAATTTCTATTTCGTTTTAATGTTACAAGTTTTTAATTTATGAAAAGAGGCTGTAAGTGTTTGCAATTTTTTGTTTTTAATTTTGAGAATGTGTATTTAAATGTTTTTTTAATAATCTTTTAATGTGTGTGCTTTTTTTTTATAATATTTATGTTTATTTAATTAAGAAAAAATAGATTATAGGATACATTTATAGAACATGCACTAATCCAATATTTAGTGTTTTTTTGCCAATTAAATTATTTGTATTTTTAATAAATGTTGTGGTCAATTTTTTTTTTTAATAATGTGTATTCAAGTTTATTTAATTAAGAAAACATACATTAGAGGATACATTTATAGAAGATGTAAGAATCCAATATTTAGTGATTTTATTTTGTTAATTAAATTATTTATATTATTTTTACTCTAAAATATAAATGTTTATTTATTAAAGTTATTGATGTGTTTTATATGCTATTTAATTTATGTTAGTTTTATATAAAGATAATTATTTATAGAAGATGTAAGAATCCAATATTTAGTGATTTTATTTTGTTAATTAAATTATTTATATTATTTTTACTCTAAAATATAAATGTTTATTTATTAAAGTTATTGATGTGTTTTATATGCTATTTAATTTATGTTAGTTTTATATAAAGATAATTATTTATAGAAGATGTAAGAATCCAATATTTAGTGATTTTATTTTGTTAATTAAATTATTTATATTATTTTTACTCTAAAATATAAATGTTTATTTATTAAAGTTATTGATGTGTTTTATATGCTATTTAATTTATGTTAGTTTTATATAAAGATAATTATTTATAGAAGATGTAAGAATCCAATATTTAGTGATTTTATTTTGTTAATTAAATTATTTATATTATTTTTACTCTAAAATATAAATGTTTATTTATTAAAGTTATTGATGTGTTTTATATGCTATTTAATTTATGTTAGTTTTATATAAAGATAATTATTTATAGAAGATGTAAGAATCCAATATTTAGTGATTTTATTTTGTTAATTAAATTATTTATATTATTTTTACTCTAAAATATAAATGTTTATTTATTAAAGTTATTGATGTGTTTTATATGCTATTTAATTTATGTTAGTTTTATGTAAAGATAATTATTTAATATAAATATTCATCTCTATATAAAACTATTATTTTTTTTCTTTCAAATTTTGTTTTCATTGCATTGTAAATTTACTTGTACAAGGGACACATCATTCTTAATGTAGGGGTCAAGCATCTACCATAATCTCTATTATAACATTAAGCAAAGGAGGGAGAGAGAGCACAAGGAGTGTGTGAGGAAAGGAGGGAGGTATGGAAGGGAGAAAGAGGGAGAGGGAAAGAGAGGTGGGGGATAGGATAGAGATTGATCTAGGGAGATAGAGAGAGGGAGAGTGATAGAGGGAAAAGGAGTGAGATAGTGTTAAGGAGAGAGATATATATATGGGGACAAGCAGAAGGTGGAGAGAGGAAGAGGGTGAGATGATGAGAAAGAGAGGGGGAGGGAAAGGGGAAGAGAGAGAGAGAGAGAAAGGGAGAGAGCGAGAAAAAGTGAGAGGGAGAGCAAAAGTGAGGAGGAGGGGGAGGAGAAGGGAAACAGAGGGGGAGTGTGGGAGCG
>LPNX010020388.1:2331-69149 GCA_001517045.1 Pseudotsuga menziesii | reverse complement strand
AATTCTTATAAAGTCTGAATAATGGATTAATTCCTTCATAAGACACTCATACGTGCATCAATTAAAGGAATATTTTATTCCGTCATACCTTAAGGAAATTTCTGGTTGGGCAGGTCACATGCCTTGGTTTAATTGTCTTTACGGCAAAATTTTAGGGAAGACCACCTCAACAGTAATTGTGACAGAATTACTGTCCAGAAAAGTTGGGAATTATTCCCGCAGCAAGAAGTGCTGCCTGTACCTTAAATATCTTGCAGACAGCAGGAATGTCAGCACACCCCTGATCTCTTGGTTAGGTAAGAGGAAGGGGAGTAATTATGAATGAAACGGTCACACGCTAGGGAAGAAGATCGCTGCAAGAAATGAGTGTACTCTGCGCTATTAAAAGATAGGAGGATTTTGCTCCCTAGGGGGAGAGGGGGTCGCGGTGGTGAAGACGTCCATTGCTATGGAGTAGGGTTAGCATTACAACTCATGGCCGTTGTAACCGAATACAGCTTGGAAATTTGCGATAAGAGGTATAACCTGTCCCTAGATCCTTTTATTGCATAGCGTTTAGGTTTTCAGGTTTTTTCCTTTTTATTTCGCTGAAGAATTTAGGTAAAATGCCGCCCCATCACCTCCATTCAATTATATGGATAAAGGATTATTTTTTTTAAGTAGAAGAGAAGCGTGCATGTATATTTTGTCAAGCTGGTCTGAACCACTTTTCTTTTCCAAGCCTGCATATTCAGAGCCTTGGGTTGGGACGCCTTGGACCTGAACCCCCCATCGGACTTAATAAAAAAACCGCCTGTATACTTTATTGTTGATACGGTAGGGATCTCGGTACCCTCTATGGGCATGAACCTATGAGTTTTATTAAAAAATTCTTGCATTGTTTTGAGGAGGAGAATCCCTGCACAAGAGAGTCTTTTTCTTTTTGAGTTGCAATCACTTGCATGGCCTTGAACATGCCACGGCATGGTCTAGATTTACGCCCCAGTCGTGGTTCATGGTTTTATTCATAGTCCTTAACGTTAAAGGTCTCATACCTTAACATCGAAGGGTCTGAGTTTTACATATTTTTATTTCATACCTTAACAACGAAGGGTCTGAGTTTTACATATTTTATTTATGCACCCACATGTGTAAGCCATATATATGCGCACTTCTGGTATCCATCGTTTGTGTGTGGTGTTATGACTTAGTGGATTTTTTTAGTTCCCATGTGTTTTCATACATGTGTATGTGGAACAACAACCCTGTATTTCCATGCTTGCGCCTGGGTTTTGTTGCAGATCCCAATTAAAAACCCTAAAAAGCTTATGTTTAATGTTTATATATTTTAAAAAAGAAGGAAACGCTTATATATATATGAGAAATGAAAAGCTGATGTTTAAGGTTTATATATTTTAAAGAGAAATGAAAAGCTGATGTTTAATGTTTATATATTTTAAAAAAGAAGGAAACGTTGATATATATATAAGGTTTATATATTTTAAAGAGAAATGAAAAGATGATGTTTAATGTTTATATATTTTAAAAAAGAAGGAAACGCTGATATATATATAATGTTATATATTTTTAAAAGGAATGAAACGCTGATATATGTAATGGGTATAGATATTTAAAAACAAAATGAAATACTAATATCTATATCTCAAAAGAGAAGGTGTTGATTTTTAATATTATAGCAAATAGCAAATAGTCGATTGACCTCCAATGAGAAATCACAAAGGAGAATTCCAAGCATTCGCAGATCCAGGACTCCCATTGGGTGCATTATCTCTCTGCATTCTGCTTTATACTCAATAATACTTAATCCCATTTAGATCTACCCTTGCGCGACCCACATTATTATTGTCTGGGTTCTTTATCATTTGAATAGACGGGAAACTAGTGCTATGCGTCATCCTCTGAACACCTGATTTTTTGAATCTGGTTACACTCTGGTATGACCCTTTAAGTGCTTGATTTTGGACTAGGGTGGATAATTTGATAATGGACGGGAGTCAGACAACTTAGGAATGATAGTTAAAGAGTTTGTAACACCACTAAACTAATTTTTATTATTCCATGCCAAGCCTTCCTCTGGCTGTTCAACGCCTGTCCCACAATGGTTATTGATCACTATGTTGTCTAAAGGTACTGTTAATGCCAACTTTTCTTCATCTATGCTAAGCTAGTATCGTGGTTAGATGATATTAACAGCGAACATATTAAGCCTTTTAATATGGTTGGAATATGTCGAGATAAGGTTAAAGTATAAATGTAGTAATTTTGCTATGAAAGAGGCAAAGTGTACTGTTGAATGTGTCCCTCTGTGAAGAGAATCGCAGTAAGAAAGATGGCACTGGTTGTGCTGCCACTTGTAATATTTTTTTCCTCTCCGATAAGAATAAAAGAGCTAGCAAATGATTGGTGGATGTAGCCTCGTGGACGAGGTGAACCACATGAAATGGTTGTCTCATTCTCTCTATTATTTTGTTGTCCTGCGGTATTTCTTGTTACATGATGGTTAGGAATGCAATATAAATGTTTAATTGGTGAAAGGACTACTAAAATTTTATTTTGCAGACTTCCTGAATGCTTTATAGTTTTAAGATATCACGGGTACTTTACAATAGTTTAAGAAAAGAGTTTAAAAAAACCTTATAAGCTTTACAAGATTATTGCCGGAAAATTGAAAATGGAGAGTTAACCAAAAAGGGAAAAAAAACCAGAATCCTGGGCATCAACTTCTGCTAGAAAATTGCAATGGCAATGCTAGCAATTGATAAGCAATTTATTTAGCATCAATTTCTGCCAGAAAATTGCAATGGCAAGGCTGGAAATTGATAAGCAATTTATTTAGCATCAATTTCTGCCAGAAAATTGCAACGGCAACGCTGGCAATTAATAAGCAATTTATTTATTTAAAGGTAGGTCTCTGCATTTGTCGGAGGGGGAAGAAAATAAAAATAAAAATAAAACAATCCCCTTGTTCCCAGGAAGGGAATGATGTCCATGCCCTTATAAATCTCTCTACGGCCTTCTCGGAAAGGGAGGGCAGAATGCGCCTTAAGAAATAAGCTCACCATTTTCTTTGGTGTTAAGAAAAAATATACCTCTACGTGTGATGGGGGAGAGCATTTGGAATGGCGTTCAATTCTATATATATTTATCAGTGATTCTTCATAGCTGAGTATAAAATCCCATCATGGGCGTGCAGGTGTGTTATGGTTCTATTAACCTGTAAGTGGTTTTTGTTTATTTTTACCATTGAATGCATGGTGTATCTCGAAATAGTTTCAGCACTTGTTCGGTCCAACATAGATATTGGAAGATCGGCTGTAGGCGTTTTCAAAATGTACAGATTTAATATGCGTGAGGACCAACTCGTTTGGGAGTGGTTACGTTCTGTTTTATATAGTATAGATATAATTTTCATAGCATAGATTTGATATTTCTGGGTATCAGGGACTGATTTGTTTTACATACCAGGATGCGCCATTCCCAGAACATATCCTTTTAATCCTGGAATTTCGAAAATAATAGAACCCCACTTCCACCAAGATTGAAAGATCCACTTCCAAAAATAATTGAAATATCCAGGATTGGTTTAGGAGTGTTGAGGTTATTCAAATCGCAGTCTCTATTTTCTCCTATGAATTTTTAATGCCACAGTTTGAAAGAGGGTAATTTAGCCACGCTGTCTGTTTTGGAGTTTTGCGCTCTAGGGTTCAAGAGCAGCGTTTTCACGGGATATTTATCTGGGTAATTATCTCCATGGGTTGTAAAAATGTTGTATCCCAGAACTGACAATCTGTCTTAAATAAGGTAAACTCACAGCTAAGGACTAGCTGCTGTGCGCATCTAGAAAATATTTAAAAAGCTAACTTACCTCCCTCGTAGGTTGAACAACTGTTTCTGTCCGGTCTAACTTTTATGTTAGGTATCTCTTTCCTGAAGAATTTTGGGGAGGGGGTTTTCTTGAATTTTCTTGCCTCTTATTCCTCAAATTTTTGTTCCCCTGGTAAATTGGTTTAGGTGACTGTAGGATGACCCGCGTGAATGCAAAATAGCTTGCAGCAAAAGTGCTGAAAAATGTACTCTTTCCTTCTTTGAAATACATAATAAAGAGAATAGCAAATTTGATGGACGTATCCCCTGGATGGAGTGAACCACGTATATTTCTGTCCGTTTTCATGTGTCTGAATGTTTTCCTGTCATTATCTTGTGCATGACATTTTCTTGTGTATATGTGATGCTGATCCGCAAACTTGATAATAGATTTTTGCTTTGTGTACCTGAATGTTGATTCACAACCCGACTAGTAGATTGAATTTATACATATGATGTTCTACAACTTTTACTGCTATTGCAGAAGACCATTCGAGATTTTTTGGTCTGCACAGGGTATTATTCCAGATACTTTCAGCTTCCAACCAAAACACTAATACATGAATAGAAGAATTCGATTTCTAGAACCAAACTATTCGTCTGCATTTTGGTTTATAGTTATCAGTGTTTGCATGGAACTTACTGCGATCTGTATGAGAACTAGATTAACTCTGATGTTTGCATTTGTGTAAGGATACCTGAAATTTGCATAGTATGTGGATCGAATTTTTAGGCCTGCGATATCACAGATGTTATTGTGGTTCCATATGCTTGTGATGCTAATGGAAAACTTATATGTTAAATCTGTTCTGATTTACTGTATTTTTATTTAAGGTTAAGGATTCATTATACCGGTGATCTGTATGAGATCTCGATTAAAATTTTATGTCTACATTTAAATTGATGATTGCGATTTTCTTTATGACCTCCTGGGTTGTATCTAAATAGAGATTATAAGGAATCCCGATTGATGGCTAGTTTTTTTACAAAGATTTGAATTATGTATTATATGGCTGTTATTTCTATTGAACAAAGAATACAAATATTCCTTCATTCTATAAAGAGTTGAATGCATGTTACTTATTATCAGTGATTGATTTGAAGGATCTATGTATTAGATCAGTATATTGGTAAACGTCTCCTCTGTGATTTGAATGCTATTGGAGAGTTGAGTTCATATATTTACTATGGGCGATGGATTTGGGAGAATCTACGGTCCATATTTGTATATGGTTAAATATTTCTACGATTTGAAGGCCGCATAAAGTGAAATTTAAGATCGGAGTACATATCATTTACTAGCTTTGTTTTGGGTGGAAAAACTCTGTGTTTGAGATCTACATGTAGGTTAAATAATATATGTGTTAATATGAATGAATTCTTATTTGAGATCTGCATATATATGTTAGTTGCATTTTTATCCATAAAGACTCTGACTGCATCCAAATTTTGGAATGAGTAGTTTGGAATGCTGTATAAGTGATCAACTTTTGTAAAAATATTGCATGATGCTGCAGTTTGGTGGATGTAACCAGGTTTGGGGCAAACCACGTACTTTGGTGTGTTATTTTATGTCCCTGGTTGTGCTTGGTTGATTTCTTTATCTATTATGATGTAAATGGTTGAGTGATATTTCTATGAATGTTTTAAATGCAAAACAAAGTCAGTTTTACAATGGCTAACATGTCTGTACGATCTCATGTGGTGTAAAAGGCAAAAATCTTTATCAAAGGCGCTCGCCTATAGTATATCAGGTAATTAACATAAATAGTAGGAAGGAATAAACTCTCGATTTTAATGAGTATTGACTAATGCTAATAGATAACCAAAATACTTTCAGAAAATGTCGCTTGATGCATGGTTAATAGATTCCTTGTAATTCCATGGAAAAATCTACCACTAACAGAGTTGGCTCATTTTGTAGCAACAACAAAGAACAATAATTTTCCCCTTTGTCACACATTTTGGTATCTAGGTACAAGGGGTATGTTACAGATACTCATGAGAAAACTCATCCACATAAGGTTCTTGAACCTATATATATTGTTCTATAATCATATGCATCTGATACAATTTCAAGTTTTCAACATTAAAAACTAAATACATTTTCATATAGGGAGGAAATTCCAAAGAAAATAATTATTATCGACTTTGTCCAAAACTATAAAGGGTCCATATTTGATCAGTTTCAAATTTGTACATTCACCTTGGAGTCTATATTTACTGACATGAATCCATACTTGATCACCAATATCGAAATCATTATCTATACGATGCTTATCATGTCATTATTTGTATTTGGCCTGACTTGATGCTAACTATCCGTGCACTGCTTAATGAATCAACTAGATCTACTGAATAAACTTTCAATCTTTATCTGCGTCCTTTTTTGTACACTCCACCATATCTTTCCCAAAAAAAAATTCTATAGGAGACTTTGGCAAGTACCCAAAACATGTCTCGAATGGACACTTCTGAGTAGAAGAGTGTATAACTTTGTTGTAGGCATGTTGTACATAATGTAGCTATTCATCCCAAAGTTTAGGATGCTTACCACAATACCCTCAAAGAATATGTACCACATTTCGATTGACCACTTTTGTTTGACCGTAGATTTGTGGATGAAATGTTGTGCTTTTATTCGTCTTTGTTTCGATAAGCTCCCATAAAGATGACCAAAATTTCCCAATAACGCAGGAATCTGAATCTGAAATAATCGAAGTAGGAAGTCCAAAATGGACCCATACATTTTGAAAGATCAAATGAGCAGCCATCTCAGCCATTATCTTCTTTTTACAAAGGATGAGTATACACATTTTACTAAAGCTATCCACAACAACATCCAAATAGTTATTTCATTTTCTAGACATTGGTAAACCTCCTCCAAAATCCATTGAAACTCTTTTCCATGGACGAGAAAGAACTAGAAGTGGAATGTAGAAGCGTAACTTTATGTTAAATGGTTTGCTTGTTTCAAACATAACACAACCTTCTACATATTTGGACATTGTATCATTTATTTTAGGGAAACATCAAAACTTTTGTAATTGTGATACTGTTTTACCTACTCCAAAATGTCATGAAATCAGAGAAGTTCTAGCTTCTTTTATAACATGCACTCTTTCACTTTGTCGAATATAGATTTTACCAAGATGATACAACAACTTGTAATTGATGTGATAGTTCAATTATTCATTTTGATAGCAATGCCTTAGTGATTCATAACTTTTCTTTAAAATATTCATCCTTATTATATCGTTCAACATAACTTGCATGAACTAACGGACTTTGTTGAGTGACAATAAAAGCAATTTTTGGAGGTATAGATATCATATCTACAAATTTGTTTAGGATTTATTTCTTATACTTAATAATTAAATGAAATTGTTGTAGAAAACCCATCCATCTGAAATTCCTTGATTGTTGTAGCTTACTTTATGATTGTACATATTGCAGTGGTTGATGATCAATATGTATGATTGTTTCTTTACCCATTAGGTAATGTTTCCACTTTTTAACACTTTGTACTAGTGCATACTACTATTTTTCATACATTGGATAGTTGATTATTTTTGTAGAGAAAGTTTCAAAAGGATATCATATTGGTTTTTTATGTTGCATTAATATTGCCCCCATTGCATAACCGCTAGCATTAGTTTCTATTTAAAATGGTTGTTGTAGATCTCAAAGTGCAAGTACTGGATGGTTCACCACCTTGATGTAGGAGGTGACATTATGGGATAGTTACAACTTTTTCCTCCTCACTTGACACAGAGTGAAATTAACAACACCCATAACAACGTTAACAATAGATTCCATCAAGAAGGAAAGAATCAGGTGATCAAGAAGCGATGCTAGTTACTAATTGACCTTGGGAAATAGTATAGTTTGTATAATTTGAGACTATATGTCTCGATGGTATATTTCACATTCTAAATAGATATTTTTTGATTCAAACTTGGGGATTTCAAAGGATGGAACTCCTTTATAGGGCCTCTCTCTGGTAATTTCAATTTGGGAATATATTGAGTTCGCATCTTGAGAACTGTTTAATGTATCATACTTTCCCATGTCTTGTACTAAGAACACACATAGATGAGCTAATGTGATTCGATCGGTTGACAAATTTCAAATATCCATGAGGGCATGGGCTTACAGATCCATTAGTGATAGACATCCCTCCTTGTTCCATCCTTCTAACTGGCTCAAAAGAAAGGTAGATGAAGCTTGAGGATGAAACGAATCTTGCAACCATTGAACATGCCAATAAGTGTTTAAGGGAGATGTGATGGTGGCTTCCTTTTCTCTTGGTATTTTCAAATGTAATAACTTATATATTATACAATGCAGTACTCCACTAAATACTCTGTTGTATCTATCTATAAAGAGGTGGTGTATAATCACTAATTAAAACTTGGGTAGTTTTATATTGCCTTTTTTGTTAGAAAATGATCCATTCTTATTTATATAAGAAAGCACCTTGAACATTCATCATGGATGCTCAAGTAGCACCTCGAAGTGCTCTTCCTATCAATGGCGCTTCCTACCCAATACAAATCCACATAATCTTTTGATTCGCCTCATACGTGAGCCTATAATCAACTATACCCTTTAGGTACCTCACTACATGATTTGCAACCATCAGGGGAACATGTCTCAATGTGTTCATAAAAAACCAAATATCTGGTGTCGTATTCATCAGGTACATCAAGGAACAAATCATTTGACGATATATTATGGCATCAACCGTCTCTGATGAAGCAACACTCAATATCTTCAGCTTTGATGCCATAGGTGTGGTCATGGCCTTGCATTCCATCATCCTGAACCTCTTGAGGATCTCTACTACATACTTCCCTTTTCCACACCTCCATGCCTAGAATGTAGTGCATCAACACATAACAACATCATCACTGGTCTTGTGCCTTCAATATTGAAGAAAAGGTTGGAGTCCACTTTACTCTCAGTAAAGCCTAGATTCATCAGTAATCTGTCCATCCTATCGTACCATGTCAAACCTTAGGATATTCTGTAGTCACTCCTTTTGAAGCAGAGCATCATTCTCCCTCTATATTTTGTATTATATGCATTGAAACATTCTTTACTGGAGTGACAAGTAGCTTCCTCTGCTACTAATATTCTATGTATCCATCTAGGATCACTCGATACCAAGATCCTCTATCTTGAGCTTTTTCAAAAGTTCTTCTCACACCCATATGTGAGCTTTCATCCTCTATCAACCTTGTAGCATAGGTTCAGATATTTATCAAGCTCATTATCTATGTGTTATCCCAGGATGTTTCCATCTACTACATGATGGAACTATGAACTTCTCTTCAGGTCTCGATACTGCATCCTAGACATCATTCTTCTTTAACTGGTCTTCCATTTCTTCTTGGTTACTTCTTCATAGCTGGAAGGTTCTTTATTAATTATGTCACTGCATTCATCATATTTATTCTTCATCTTGAGATTTTGCCACTTGTTCTTTGGAACAAGTATTGTCCTTCTTTGCTTGTAGGTGAGTATGTATGCGATCTTTCCTACAAGTCAAATGCATTTGTATGGTTAGAAACATTTCATAAGGAATATTCATACTGGCAATTTCTTATGCATAAATATATGATCATGCAACTACTTTATCCAATACAACATTCATCCATATCTCACTGAAACTTTCTAGATGCCTTCCATCTCTACCAAGACAACACTGAGATTGTTTACTAAATCAATATGTTAGCAAAGAGGTTTCATTCTAGATAAGTAGCAATGGGGAGTTGTATAGAAGCATGAGCTACTTACCCATCACATGCATATTAGTAGTATACTACCATTAATGCAAACATCCTATCATGCATAATACATTCCTTCATATTCCTCATCGCTTGAGGGATCTTCTTTGGATGGTGAGAGATTGATCTTTAGTTTCTCCCATATTCTCTTCTCTTCTTATGAGTCGAGCTTCTTCTTCTTCCCAGAGTATGCTAAAGTTAATCACTTCCTTCTGGCACACATTCCTCACATAAATGAATTCATGATCCTGGGAGGCCATTCAAGATGGCTATCACTACTTCTGCATTCTCCATTTCTTCTTCTACCGCCTCAAGTTGTTCTGCATCCTAGATCTTCACATTCTTCAACTGTTTTCTCAAAGCCATCTTCTGATTTATGTTCTTCCCTTCGAATAGCTTGGTAAAGGAATCAAACATCTTCGATGTCTTTATTAAAGACACTTATGGTACAAGTTGATCCGTGATTGAATCAACAATGATCTTCTTGGCCTTGACTAAGTTCTTCTTGTGTAAGGCTTCTAGCCTCATCTCCCTCTCGAACTGGAACCTCTCTACTTATGTAGGTGTCCAATTCATTTTATTTAGGGAGATCATATGCTTCCATGCTTGGAAGTTTTCAACTTCATTTTTAGAGGAAATTTCAACTCAACATGGGCCTCCTAAAAAGAATTAATAAAATAATAGTTAAAATAATAAAATAATATTTATTAATTTTGGAGAAAGAAAAGAAAAAAACTACTTTTTTGTTTGTATTTTTGACATATCTCCCCATGTTTTTACTCAAATTTCAATCAGGAGAGCTCTTTGGATGTAGAATTAAATGCCTCATCCAACCAGTATCCACCCGGCATACTTTTGACAGACCCCTCTACCGCAAAAACAAGAAATACTTGAAAAAATGGAATGATGATGTCATCATTCCATTTTTTCAGGAATTTCTTGTTTTTGGGGTAGTGGGATCCATAAAAAATTATTCCAAATGGGTACTCATTGGATGAAAAATTTAATTCCACATCCAACGAGCTCTCCCGATCGAAATTTGAGTAAAAACACACGGAGATATGTCAAAAATACAAACAAAAAGAGTACTTTTTTTTATGATACCTATCCCCAAATTTATATTAAAAAGGTGTTTAAGAAATATACAGTATTTTAGATTTAAATAAATTTCATTGGATAACACATGATGACATGGAATTTGAATTAAAGTTAAAAGGCCAATTTTGAGTTGAAATTTACTCTAATGTTAGATCTTACTGATTCGAGGTGTCCGTCCTCGTTCGAGAGCTCACTGATCTAGGGTTTGTCAGAGAAACCCTAATTTTCAAAAATTGGAATATTTTAGATATTATTAGATAGAAGGATATATATCTTCAAGGAAAGTTGTCTAATAAATTCTTTTTCTAAAAACAGTGGAGGGAAACTCCCGGAACAAGAAGCCCTAGTTTTCCAATTTCTTCTGCAGAAATTCCTGTTACTCTTTCTGTGGTATATCTGAAATTGATACTTATCTATGTATAAAAATTCATACAAAGGTATTCTAGCCTATCCCTAATTCAACACCATAGGTTTCATCAGAATTGGTTTTACCAATTGGGACTTATGATTGTTTTCCCAAGGTGACCTGTTAGAGGACTATTCAGAACAGCGAAGTTGTACAGACTTCCATGTGTCACTGGTTCATCTTATGAGTCTAAATATTAGACCATAGAAAATTATAGTCCATTTTATTTCTATAACATCTTCATAAATTTCATTTGGACCTTTGTAGCCCAATATATAGTAATTCTCCCCAGGTGTCCTGTTTAGGGATGAATCGTGGAAGAGACCGGAACCCTAACTTGGAGGGATCATATCTCCTATAATATAGTGAAGCTGAGGTGGAATTTTGGAAATAGTGTAAATAAATATTTTGTATTTTTCCTCTACAATTTTCAGCTCCTGAGACTTTGCCAATATTGGGATATACCGAATGTACCAAAACTTGGCAGTTTTAGTATTCAGGGTTTTTTCTAGCTCAAGGTCAAACTAGGTTTTGACTTTCCTGGAGTTTCACCTGATCAAAAATCTTGAAAAATGTCTCTAAACATTGATTTTTATGAGGATAGAAATCGTATGCCCGGCTCACTCAATAATTCCTCTTCTGTAGAAAGCCCTAATTTCCGCACCAAAAACTGAAAATGTTCGGAATCGAATTTTGCTTTGACAGAAAGATGCGCCCTTCAATGGAGAGTTATCCTAGCATACTTTTGCTGATGGATTGTTGATAGAGACCCAAAAAATAAGAATTGATAGCTTTTGTAGATGCATAAAGTCTTCTTCTCAGGTTAGCTCTAATACCATGTTTGATTTTTATCATTCAAGCCTAGCATTATCTTAGGATTTTTAAATGAGAGAATAACATGCACAGAAATAAACACAAGAGACAAGAGACACAAAGAATTTTCCTCAAGGAAACCATAAAGGAGAAAACCCCACAAATTCCTCATAGATAGAGTGAGCACCAATGGTATTAGTAAAACCTGAAAACATAAAGATGATCTCCATAGATTTTGTCTCTCTCTCTCTCTCACAATGAGAGAGCTTCTCCTCCCTCACTCATGCACCCCAATGAGTGAATGTGTGTGTGATAAATAGAGAGCCTCACTCTCTATTTATATTCTTTCATTCACTTGAAACCCACTCCAACATGTCATCCTCACTTAACAATTACTTACTAGAGCTGACATCTCTAGGAGTGTCTAATAACCCTAGTTCCCCACAACTTATGGGGACTTTCCCCTTTGCTCAAAAAGGAGGGTTAACCTTGACTTAGATGCTGGGGACTATTGCCCTGACTTACAATGACTCACCTAGGATCGAATTCACTAGGATAGTCTAATAACCCTATGGCCCCACAATTACGGGGACTTTAACCCTTGACCAATAGGAGGGTGTTGTAATCTCACAGATCACATAAGGTTTCCAATAATACATACAAAAATATACAAAATTATAAACAGAGACAAAAGATAAGAACTGATAGAATGAATAGATTATATTACTCTCAATAGTTCATACAAAGCCAAGAACTGAACTGGTTCTTGTTTGGCTCAACAGCCTAATATATACATATTACAAAACAGTTACAACATAACTACCTGTCGGTTCGGTGAACCGACACGACTTATTAGTTAACAGACTTAATTGTTTAGTTTACTTAGCCGACTGACTTAGTCAGCTGATCGACTAAGTCGGCTCATCGACTTAGTCGGCTGATCGAATAAGTCGATCTTTGTTCAAGTCGAATTATGTCGACTTTCTCCTTCTACATCTCCCCCATGAACAAAACATTTCTTCATCCCGAAGAAGGAGGGAGATAAAAAAAATCAACATGCCTTCAAAAATTGATTACTATTGTGGGTTGTGCAGACGGATGGTCGGTCTCTTCTGGACGCAGACTTCAACGATAGCTGGAGCTGTGATGGAAAGTTGGTGCTGGAAGTCTGTCCATGTCTGCAGGGCTTTCTGGATGTCGATTGTTAGAGTTGTGACACTTGATAGAACTGACATCTTTTCTGCCATGGGCATTTCTGCAATATTCTCCATGCTGGGACCCAATAGTAGGTTTTGCTCTTCTGCAGCCTCAAGGATTCGTTTCATCTATGGATAGATGTTGTCGACCTTCTCTAAATTTGGAAGGGCTTGCTAAACCCACTGATGAGCCTCTCATTCTAGCTTCTGCAGTTTGCTGTTCTCCATCACAATCTGCTCTTCAATGGTATGCCCCATCTCTGCTTCTGTTATTTTCCAACTTTCCAAGGCCTGAATGCCTTGTCGTGCCTACGAGGTCTGATGATAAACCTGCCCATAATGAGTAGGCCAGACTCTCAGTACTTCCTCGGTGATAATGGATTCCTCCATATGGTCTTGTAAGAGTTTGTAAGCCTCCGAGAATGCAGTGTGCTGAGTCAGGAGCAGTCAGGCAGTCTCTTCTTTTTGTTGTGCTTTAGTTTCTTGGAGATGTATCTGTATGGTCGACACCATCCCTTCAAATAGTTGATATGCCCGGGTAAGGGGTCTATCTGTGCCTGCCTCCATAGGTCCTGGAATGACAGACTGTGCGAGGGCCCTACATTTGTCGAAAAACTCTACATGTTCTGTGTTTCTGTCGGCGAGTTCTATGCCTTTTCTAACCGTTCGTCTCTTCGATTCTTTGGCCAATTTTTTAAGTAGTTGGCCGACCTCTGTGTCAGTCAATGAACTGGCATATTTTAGACTAATTTTTAGTTGAGACAGTCTATGATGCTGTGTCTGTTTCTTTTGCTTGTCTGCTTCCTGCTCCTGGGTACCTGTAGTCAAGGAGGGTGGTGCTGTGGTTGGTGGAATGGAGGTCGAGGGTGTTTCTGTTTGAGGAGGTATGGAGGTGGGTGGTTTTTCTATTGGAGGAGGTGGTATGACCACTTCTCGTGGTGTAGATGATGATGGTTGTGTAGATTGTGGCTGTGTAACTGGTGGTGGTGGAGGGTCTGATAGTGGTGGTGGTGGAAGGTCTGATAGTGTTGGTGGTGGAAGGTCTGATAGTGGAGGTGGTGATGGGGGTGGGGTGGGGGTATGGAACGGGGTCACGAGACGGGGGGACTATGTCCTGGACTGTCGTCTGAAGAGATCTCTGCTTCAGACGGGGACAAGGTTGGGTTGTTCACAGGGTTGTACTGCTCTGTGATAGACTGGTTGTGTCCTATCACGTCGCCTCCTTCTTTGATCCTCGTAAATGTCGTTGTGACATTTGTGATAACCTTCTTGCGTGTTATGATCGGTGCCGTCGTCTGTATTTTCTGCGTTGTCTGAAATAGTGAAGGTAGCATGTTGAAGAAAGCCTTGAGCTCTGCATCCTTGTTGGCTCTTACTCTGAGTCCCGACGGAATTGCTTGTTCATATACCTCCATATGTTCTACTTGTGCTTGTTCTTCGACTACGGGCGTCGTATATGGTGGTGGGGGGGTCGACACTAGGTCGACGACGTACTCAGGTGTCGACTATGTTTTGGATTTCTTGGGTCATCCTTCTAGAGCTCCTGCATCCAGATACCGTTGAAACTATGTTTCAACCGATACCTTATTTGCCCTGGCATCTTCGACAACGTCGACGGCTGCGGCTAATAGCTCCTCTTCATCGTATCGGTCGAATCACCAAGTAGAAGCTTGCATTTACCCTTACCTTGTTGTAGTTTTTGTGCCTTTATTTTCCTTCTGGCGATAGCTATCTCCTTAGCCAGCTTCTTGGTGACACTTCCAGAAAGGGCATATTCAAGGTTGTCGGCCTCCTCGAATTCCCCTGTTGGTACCTGTAGTGGGTCGACAACTGCTTGAGCCAGGGGAATTGTCTGTTGAACTGTTGGTTGTGCCTATATCGTCAGTTGTTGTTGTTCTGTCAGCTGCGGGTCGACAACCGGTGTAGTCGGAGGTTTCACTGTGAGGTGCACCTGACTAGTGGGCACAGTCGGTGTATCCTCCGACACAAATGTGCTGATATACAGATTTATCTCATAGTCCTCTTTTTCTTGGTCAGTGAGCGGCTCTTTTATTGAGAATTCGCCCTATACAGCTATCACAGGTATTGGTAACTTCATTTTTTCCTGTTGAGACAATTCCTGGAAGATTTGATCAACCGACGGGTAGTAGTCAAGAGGTTTGGCTTTGGGGTTCTCACCTTGCATGTACCAAACCGTCGTGTAGTCCAGCTCCAACTGGATGTGTGAGTTCACCGGTAGACTGCGTCGGACGGTTTGAGGTACCCGCCATCTGGTCGTGCGAACTTTCAATTGTTGGAACCATATCTCGAAGAATACCTTCCCTTGAGACAGTTCATAGTCAGTGCCTTTTAGGGAGAAGGGTTTGAATCTGTACATCTCTGTTTTGGATGCGGTTTTGAAGACTGGGTTGCCTTCAGGACAAATGTGGTACATTACAATCCATAGGATGAGAGACATAAATTTGATGATGCCGCCTATTTCTTGGCATCTTTCGCAGATGGTTTTGATCATGTCGACGACATAATCTCCCCATCTGTAGATGCGACCATCGGTGGCGATCGTGTCGACAGTCTCCAGCATTTCCAGTTTAAGGTCGCTGCTTCGACTGGCCAAGGTGAGTGTCATGGCTATGATTTTGGCCACAATCTGTGGCATACGGTCTTCAATATGACTAATCATCAGTTGTTTAGAATTCCTACCGAACGAGGATCCTGTAAGTCTTCCGACTAACCCTTCCTTGATGCCAATGGGTACAGGGTCTCCTGCGTTCGACAAGCCGGTGATTTTGGATATCACATCCCTGGTAATAGGTATGGGCACGTCGAAGTAAACTGCCATAGTTTTATATATGTATTCCTGGAAAGTTTTTACAACAATTCGGGAGAACACTGCAGGTGCATTCTTTAGTGCAAAAGGCATAACCCTATAAGAAAAAGAGCCAAATTCACAAACAAATGTTGTCTTCTTTTGATCCTCTTTTGCTATGGGTACTTGGTTATAACCTGAAAATCCATCTGTAAATGAATAACACTCATGTCCTGCAACTTCATTCAAGATTTCATCAGCATAAGGTGTGGGGAATGGATCTGTGAGTGTGACTTTGTTTAGTTCCCTGAAGTTGACATAGATTCTTAATCTGGTCGGGTCGTGTTTCTTAGGATGTACGACCATGGGACTTTCCCACTCCGACTGGTCAATAGGGTAGATGATACCTGCTGCTAACATGTTGTCTATCTCCTTTTTAACTATTTCTTTATACTTATGAGCTAGTTTATAAGGTCATTTCTTGACAGGTCGGACATCAGGTTTAGTGTCAATTTTCATCTCTCCCGTTTCCTGTACTAACCCTTTTAAGTCTTTATAATCTCTTGCAAAATACATCCTGGAACTCTCTAAGTAAGTTCACTATTTCAGCAGTTTGTTGCTCATTCCAATAGTCACCAGTCTTGGCTATTTTTGGTCGGTCGTCATTTGAAATGTCAACCTCCTTAGTTTTCAATTTGGCATCTAGCCATTCTGGAGTTTTAGCTTCATTGATCGGTCAACTTCCTTCCTTGAAATGTGAGAATGTAGCAGGAATGTCGGCTGCAGTCATTCGGTCGAGGTCGGGTTTATCAGTAGTCGTGACCCTTAGCACTGAATAGATCGGTTTTGTTGTTTCAGCATGGTTTAATTTCCATCTGAAGCTTTTACCTTCGGTGTGTTCATTTTCCAATTGTAATTGGGTCGACTTGACTTTTGCTTCTTTTTGTATACTGTTGCAATCCTTGATCTGTCGATGGTCTTTGTAGGTTTGTTTTTCAGTCGATTGAAGGAAGTGTTTAATTTGTTGTGCTGGCTTGACTAATTGTTTATCTTCAGTTGTAATGTTGAAGGCTTTAATGAAATTTTCCTTTCGTTCGTTCCAGAAAAAGGTTTCACCTTTAGCTTCCTCCATCTTATACCACTTGCTAGGTAAGTCGTCTAGGGTTGAGGGAAACAAGTGTGGCCAGGCTCTTTCATGCTTATGTCCCAGGCTTCTCCATTCTTTTTCACAAGTTTGGATGTGTTCTTCTGGGTTTTGTCCTTGAGTAAAGATAGGGATCTGTGCTTGTGGGGTTAACTTCTTGCCACCAAAACTTTCAACAAAGTAAGTTGCAGCACTAGTCCAGGTCTGTAGTTTTGTCTGATGGGTGTCCCACCATCTAGCTGCTTGACCTGTGAAGGTTTCTACTAGGCTCTGAAGTCGGCCATGTTCTCCAATGTTTTTAGACACTTCTTCGACATGCATGACTGGGGATTCCCTCTCCTTATACTTGGATTGTTGCCTAGTGTTTTCGTTGGTCGGTTGTAAGGTAGGGTATTCTCTTATTTTTCTCTCAAAAATATTGGGGATAATTGAGATTACAAAGCACTGTCGGGTGGGTTTTTTCTATACTTTTTGGATAGTCCAGCAACCTCTTGCTTGTGTTTCATAATTTTCCATTTCCCAGTCATATAATTCAGCATCTGAATTATAACCAACTGAGTCTTGGTTACCTAAGTTAAGTTCCCCATAGATGTTTGGCTCTGTATAGGCAGTATTGTTGTGGATTTGATACAGTTGTCTAACGTCGACCTCCTCATCAATAGGTTCTATCCAAGGCTTTCCTTGGGATGGGTTGATGGGTACAATGACTTTTTGGCCATTTCCTTTTAGATTAATCCTTTCTTTGTCTAGGGATATAGATGCTTTCATTTTGCGTCCCCAAGGTCGACCTACTAAGGCTGGGAAGGAACTGGAGCCTTCTTTTGGGTCGATAATTTCAAAATCGACTTTGGTCGAGATCCCTTTAATGGTCGTGTCGACATTTTTCCAAACCCCAATGGGTTCAATGAGGCCTTGGTCGGCTAATTTTAGATAAATGCCTGACTCATAGAGTCAAGGTTTGCCCATCTGTTCCCATGTATCTCGAGTCATAATATTTACTTGGGACCCAAAATCAAGGACTACTTGTTGTATGTGGTATCCTTCAATTTCTAGGTCGACCAGTGGGTCGACATCATTTTTGTCTTTTTGATTTAAGCTGCAAATGTTCTTAGTTTGTTTCTCATGGTTACTACTCTTGATTTGATGCAATAAATCAATGAACTGAGCTACAGAGTCATCTTTTTGAATAAGATGGGTTAATTGCTGTGTCATGCGAAGTCGACTAGTCATAATGTCTTCTTGCTGTGCAATGTTTTGAAATATGTGTGTGGCTTCTTGATATGTGTGTTGTTCCTTGCTAGGGTCAGGGTATGCATTTATGTTTGTGATATTGCTAATCTGAGGGTTATCAGGCCCTGTTTTGGTGCCTTGTCGAGTGACAATGTGTAAATTCTTAGTAGTTATTACATCATTCTTTTGGACACAAGACAAGACATTAACATTATTTTTATTACTAATTTTTTCTAACATGGTAGGGAAATCCTCCAAGGAGTGATCGCCTACTCCACAGTGTGTACAAAATTTGAGATCAGTTTTGTCCTTGTATGGATAGTCTGCGCATCTGTGCCCTTCTTTATAACAGCTGAAGCATTGTGTGGGTCGATGACTTCGTATGTCTCAATTCCCAACGAATCGACCTGTTCTTCCAAACCCTTGTCGTCGATTGTCATGCCGGCATTCATATCATCGACCTTTGTTTCTTTGTCCATTCTGATTGTTTGTATTGTTCTGCTCAGTGTTCTGTGCTACTGCGTTAGTCTAGTAGACGGCTTGGTAGTTCTATCTATTTTTCAGGTTTAGATGACAGTCGGTCGTGTTGTGATTTGTAGTCTTGCAGATAGCGCACCAGGAATCCTTTCCATTCTTCATGTTGTATGGAAAGTCGGTTGTAGAATAGTCTCCACGTTCCTGGCAAATGTCGCAAAATGCCTTTGTCTGTACAAAACAGAAATCTTGTCGGCTAAATTGCTGTCGACAATTATCTTTGGAATGTCTGGCTGTTGAACAGTTAGTGCACCAGATTTCTTGGTTCTTGAGAGTGAGATCTTTCAAGGACTTTTGCACATTTTCCAGCTATTCCTCCAAGCGGTGGTCGGTCGGATATGCATGTATATCTTCATCCATCTTGACCTGCAGAGCTTTGGTCAGCGCATCTTCATACGACTTGAAAGTTTTCAGACTGATGTGTCGGTGAACTTTCTGTGAGAGTCCTGCAAGGAACCATTGAATTAGTAATTGTTCATCAATAACATAGTCTAATTGGCTCAATAGATCCTTCCATCATTTGTCATAATCACGGACTGTTTCTCCTAGCTTCTGTTGTGTCGTCTTAAGCTTCTTGGATGCCAAGTGTTTAGCGTCTGGAGTTTTGAAAAATTATAAGAATTGCGCTTTTATCTTTGATTTGGTTGCTCTAGGTTGCCATTCAGAAAATGTCATATACCATGTTAGAGCTCTTTTCCTTAGGGCTCTTACAAACTGGGACATCTGGCGATCTTCTTCTGTTACCTTGTTGGCCTCCCATATCGACTCGCAGACGAACCAGTGTCGTCTGGGGTCTTCGTTGCCCTCATAAAGGGGAATATGAGTGGATCCGTGACCCATGTCAGAGTCACTTTCACTACTCTCCGATGGCGTCAGAGGTGGAGGTGGGGGTGGCAGTTTAGATGTCGGTGAAAGTGGTGGGGTCGATGATATAGTCAAACCTGCAGAGTTTTGGTCGACCAAACTTACGCTGCCATCGGTGGTCGATTCTTTGTTGCCAAAAAGTGGATTGTTGTGAATTTGTATTATCGATGTTCCACTGAAATTTTGTGTATGCAGATCTGATTCTTGTATGTCTTTGAAAGCTGTATGTGGTAGGGGGGGTTCTCTTTCATGTGTCGGTAAGAGCAAGTGGATACTTCGAAAGGAGGGTGTCGTTTGAAAGGTCACCCAGTTCCCTTCGATCGGTCGACGTATGACAAGATGTCGACCCGGGTATGGTTCGTTGCCTAGTCGGCTCCAGAGTGTAATGTTGCCAGCTCTTGGTCGAAGGTCATCTTCAATAATAGTTTGTATTCTGGTACATGGATTTACTGGGGAAAGGGTTACTCCTTCGTCGAGAACAATTAGTTGGAGAGATTCTAGATGCTCTATCCACATTTTGTCATATTTAGGTGACGCCTCTTCTTCTTCGCCCTCTCTGCGTCGGTCATGACCCGACTCTGGCAGTACTTCATCACGGTCAGTCTCCCTAGGGTTTTGCTGCAGCTCTGCGGCTCTTTCTCGTCTGGCTTCCCTTCTCTACTGTTTTTCGTCACTTTCGATTCTCTTAATGTCCGACATACTTTTGTACAATACTATGCCTTCAGGTCCTCTTCGGTCGATTTTTCATTACCAACGACTAAAACTCTGGTCGACTAGGATCCACTATGCTCTAGGTCCGACACACGACCAGCTACCCCCCCATAGCCTACCCGACGCTTTTTAGAAAGCCCGGATAGTGCTGTTTGTTTGCTCAGGAAGTATTCCCACTCCCTTTCAGTAATGAATTTTCCCCACTGCTTCTATTTCTCAGCCCAGTTAGTATTTGAGGGTGGTTCACGTAATGGTGGTCGAGGTTCAACAATGTGACCTGCTTCTTTCTCTATCAAGAACTTGAACAACAAAGTTAGTAAGGAACACAAAAACTGATCAGTAAATTCTGTGAAAAATTTCTGTCGGACAGTTTCCATAGAAGTCCTATCTTTGACTGCTTGTTCCTCATAGAAGTTGTCGGCTATCTTTTTGAAACACTCCGATAGATTCGTCTGTCCTCCTCGGATCAGTTTCTGGAGTAACTATTCTTCTTTAGTCTTGTCTGGTTTTCTCATACAAAAGTTGCTTCAGCAGGTGTGGCACGGATTCGACAAACTTTTCGTGAGTCTCAGTGAAAAATCTGTCTTTTTCTTCTGCGACTGTCAATCTGTTCCTTCGTGTGTAGTTTTGTAGATAGTTGGCAATTTTACGCTCCCACCAGTCTTTAATCTCTTGCTCTGGTATCATATGTGAGCATATATTCTAGATATGTACTACCGGCAATGAAACCAATGTTGTCATCTCACAGATCACATAAGGTTACCAATAATACATACAAAAATATACAGAATTATAAACAGAGACAAAAGACAAGAATTGATAGAATGAACAGATTATATTACTCTCAATAGTTCGTACAAAGCCAAGAACTGAACTGGTTCTTATTTGGCTCAATAGCCTAATATATACAGATTACAAAACAGTTACAACATAACTACCTGTCGGTTCGGTGAACCGACATGACTTATTAGTTAACAGACTTAATTGTTTAGTTTACTCAGTAGACCGACTTAGTCGGCTAATCGACTAAGTCGGCTCATCGACCTAGTCGGCTGATCGACTAAGTTGATCTTTGTTCAAGTCGACTTATGTCGACTTGCTCCTTCTACAGAGGGTTACCCACAATGACTTGACATGACTTGTTTACATTATAGAAACTTCCCGATCGGAACATGGGGGCATGACATGACTCGATTAAATTATAGAAACATCGCAAAATAAACATCGGGGTACAATACATAAGATATACGGATGAATACATTATGAAATTACAAATACATCAACAACATAGACATACACGAAAATACAATACCACATACAAATTGGGAACACATTCACAATAGGCATAATTCCAATGCATTCAATCTCCCTTCACATCCAGAAATTCAAATTGAAATTCCCCTATCGAGAGCGAGTCACATATATAATAGATTTGTAATGGGAAAAAACCATGGATCAAAGATTGAATTCTCCTAAAGTGTAGATGTTATGACATAGCCCCAAAATTTGGAGATGCGTCACGGGTCTCTTCCTGTAGGTATGCAATGTGTTTAGGATAGGTAGGAATCAAAATGCATGCACAGCCCTCTTTAAATCAAACACGCAGACAGAAACCAAAATTCCCCAAGAATGCATCTAGACAAGGCAGGACAAAACACCAAACGTATTGCACATTGTATCAACAATAAGCATATCCAGTGTATCCATGGGATGTATGGGAGGCCCATGCTCCTCACTATTAATTTGGTAATGTATTAAGTAGATATATTATATATTAGTATAAATAATGAGAAGCATTTATTGTGCATGTTTTGGCCTCATCAATGAGGTCCCTTTGTAGTTGTTATGAAAATGCATCCAGCCTCCTAATGAAGCATTGAAATTTTCTTGTGCCACTCTAGTGTCTTACATGTTTTAAGGTTTTATGAATATTGTTTTGGTTCTGAGTGTTCTTTTAGGTTTCTCCATTGAGAGGTGAGGCTCTCTTAGCCTCACCTTCGATCTTTTCTACTAGATCTCACAGTGAACAACAAATCAATTGGAATCAGAGTAGTTCGCTCCTAGGCCTAGATTTTAATTAATTTATTTTTCTTGCTTTCACTATCTAATGCTCACTTTTCTTAAAACCTATTTCTTGTAGTTCTCTGTTTATTTTTTTATGCTTCTAGTTTTTGCTTCCAATTTTCCATCGTTCACCTCCACATGGCTGTGATATGGCCCTAATGCTAATTTTGAAAACCATTCATAGCTAAAGAATTTACTGTCCTCTAATCCCCATTTTTTGCAGACCATTTTCATCGCTCCATGCATTCCCTCCTTCCAACACACTGCCAAGATTTTCTCCACTTTTTTGTTGCTTTTAGGCATGCTTCTACTAACACGCCCTCCATCATTTGTGCCTCCATCATTTTTCATCTTCTCTCCATCATCTTCTCTCCATCATTTGCTCTCCATCATCTACGCCTCCATCATCGCTGCGAATACCTTACTCCACCCCATATCCTTGTCCATTATTGCATATCCTCCATCTCTGTTGTGCCTACCCTCCAACACACTCACCCTCAAGAGTCTTACCCCTCTCCTTGATGAACATGGCCTCCTCCTGCCACTCATCCCCAAAATGAAGCAGTGGTATTGTTCATTGTTTTGTGTGTGAGAGTTGAAGACTCCTTTTAGTGAAAACCCTAATCCCGTGAAGACTTTCTCGAGCATGTGAACAATTTTGGATTCGTATTTCTCTCTGGAACTGTGCAAAGTGCAAATGAGTTTGCTGATTAGGTCACCAAGGTACATCAACATCCTTGTCAAATTATTTGTTTTCCCAATCCCCTCATTTCCCATTCCATCCAACTCATGTTGAAAAGGGGAAATGGTCATTTAATCTAAAAGGGGGTTGTGAGTGTAAAGAAATGATACCTTTATTTGTGTGGGAAGTTGTCACTATTTGTAATACTCAAGAATTTTCAGCAGATGTCATTTAAGTGGAATACCATCCATATTTCGATTAGAAGGTGCTAAAGAAAATCTCCACTGAATAACTAAATTTCTCCATATGATATTCCATTATGTATTCCATTTTCATGGTCTTCTTTGCAATCCTCATATTTATGTTCCTTGGTTTAGTTGAGAAATATAGTACAAAATTATTTTCCTCATTGTTGTATATTGTGTGACCAGCATTTTCCCCTCCCTGACAATGCACCATAATATCATAGTGTTGTGCTAAAATGTCAATAATATTTCCATTTCCTTCATCACCCCATTGAGTTCCTAGCACTGCACATACTTGACTCAGGGATCTAACAAGATCTTCCATTTTCTCTCTCTCCTCAATAGCCTTGGTCTCCATGACGTAGGCATTGCATTTTATCCTTCTACTCTACTACGAAAACCCTAAATCCACTTCATCTACACACGCACAGAACTCCACCATAAGGAATACCTTATGCAGCCTGTGAAGTGCATTTCTTATCAGAGGAAATTTTATCACTATCTTTTATCAGCTAAATTTCATAGGAGTTTGGAATGGCAAGTTGACTCACACTAATATCAATCACATTTCTTCTATTAGCAGAAATTTTGTCATTGGCAATGACAACTTGAGGAAATATGAAAATGAGTTTATCCCTCTTGTTTGTATCATCGTAGCTAATTTTGACAGTCTATGGATATTCCTCAGCCTTTGGGCCCATGGGAATGATGCACACTAACAACTTGGCAATTTTGCTATGCACATCTCGATTCAGGTTCAATTATTGGCACATGGCTAGCACATTGTCCCTATATCGGACTATAAAAGGGCTAGGGATACCTAATAAGACTATAATAGTCAGGATGGGAGATGATATGGCATGCAACTCTAGAAATAGCTATCCTTCTCAAGTGTTCAACAATGAGAACCATCAACTTAATCTATATTGCGATAATGTTGAGGTAGATTACAGAGGATATGAGGTGACTATTGAAAAATTCTTGCATGTTTTGACTGGGCAACATCATCCTATTGTTCCTTGTTCAAAGTGCCTCTTGAGTGATGAAGGTAGTCACATTCTTCTTTATATGACAGGACATGGGGGTGACCATTTTCTCAAATTTCAAGATTCTGAAGAGATTTAGATGGATGATCTAGCTGATACAATTGAACAAATGTTAGAGAAATGCAGATATAAGGAGTTGCTGATACTTGCCAAGCTCCAACACTGTATTCATAGATTTACTCTCCTCGTGTGTTGGCAATTGGGAGCAGTTTGAAGGATGAAAACTCCTATTATCATCACCTTGATTCTGATGTTGGTGTATTTGTAGTGGATCATTTTACTATTTACACCGTGGCGTTTTTCAAGAAATTGGACATGTATGACAAATCATCACTAAACAGTCAGTTTCAGTCTTACAATCCAAAATTACTGATGTTAAATACATATTATCGACTTGATTTGTATCCTTGATCTTTAGATAAGGTACCAGTTCCAAATTTTGTTGGATAGGCGATGGAAATAATTCATACCGACTCTGCATATAACCTATTTACAGGAAAAAATGTTAAAAAATTAGTTGTCTCCTCAATTCATAGTTCTCCAGTTGATCAGATTAAAATTTCCATATCTTCACCTGTTGAGGTTGACTTCAATGACACAATCACCAAATATTTGCATGCTGAACATAATATGTTTATCCACTTGTGGCATCATCTGGAACCTTCTCTAGATGAGCTTGGAGACACTAATATGCAAGTTCAATGTGGTGTTCTTAGACTTCTATTGCTTTTTATAACATCCTAATGGGTTTTTGTACTAAACTTTGTAGGACTATTAATTACATCGCTTTGTACAACAAAAGCATGTTTGTACACCAACCTTTCCTTCTTTCAGATGCCACCATCCATCATTCCTATTAGTATTTTACAATGGTACCTCATGGCTCTTCAAGGACTATTTTCAAGGACATGTTGGGTTCCATGTGCCTCCACAGTAGTTAGAAATGCTCAGCCCCATAGTAGCAACAACTATTGCTCACCAGCGAGAAGCACTCTCTAGCAAAGCCATCTTCAACATGGCATATTCGACAATTGGTAGAAGTTCATTTTGCATTCTCGAGCAAGCCATATTCAACATGGCACGGGATTCCACAACCTTTCCATAGGGATTCATTCCCCTTAGTCCAAGCCAAGCAGTGATCTCGCATTTTTGGTTCATATTTACTTTGCAGTAGTATTAGTTCTCTTTTCAATGGGTTCTCTTTCAATTCAATTTTTGTAGTACTCTACAACACTTTGCACAATTTTTTTCCATTTTTGTTATTTGCACAATGCTCCAGCAATACTCTACAAAATTTTATTTGCAGAGAAGACCTTCATGGAGTGCGAGGAAGCTAAAATATATTTGTATCAATCCAAATCACACTTTTGTGAGGGTTTCAGTATCAGTTCATTTGTGAGTGGATACACAGGTCTCCTAGCCCCAAGGGTGCATAGATATCCACCACCAAGAGAGCAGGTTCACAGATCTAAATCAATATAGATCTCACACTCTAGTTCATTCACAGCAAGGTGATGAAAAACAACGATATGTGAATCCCCACCTGCTCCCATCTTGCAAGAGAAGAGGTTCACACATCTAAAACAATACAGATCTCTCCCTCTAGTTTATTTACAATAAAGGTGACAAGAGTAGCATCATGGGCATCCCCCACCTACTCACATCTTAGACCATCTACACACCGTCCAGATCTTCATCAAATTGAAACAAATCTTAGCACCTCTTCAACCTTTGCCATCTCCTCTTTTCAAGCATGGCTTCCAACTTAAATTGGGAGGTAGGAAAGTAGGGACGCTTTCCACTTAAACCGGGAGGAATGGGCTATATGGGAGCCCCGCACTCCCCATTACGTATTCGACAATGTATTAAGTATATATATTAGATATTAGTATAAATAATGAGCAGCATTTATTGTGCTCATTTTGGCCTCATCAATGAGGTCCCTTTGTAATTGTTATAAAAAGGCATCTGGCCTCCTAATGAAGCATTCAACTTTTCTTGTGCCACTCTAGTGTCTTACATGGTTTAAGTTTTTCTAAATATTGTTTTGGTTCTGAGTGTTCTTTTAGGTTTCTCCATTGAGAGGTGAGGCTCTCCTAGCCTCACCTTCAATCGTTGCAACCAGATCTTTCCAAGAATGACAGATCAATCCATACCGGCAATCATAAATAAGAAAAATTCAGATACAAATATCTACTCCAATATGGAATCAGAAAGCAAGAAGAAATTATTCAGCATAAATGAAAACACAAGAAGCCATTCTTCATTAGAGATCAATAACGTATGGAGCAATTTTTCAGCAGAGGTAAGAAAAAATGCAACGAAAGCTCCTTCATGGGGTCTTCCTCTCCCCAACACTACCATCCTCCACATCTGAAAGGCATACAGGAATGAAAAATCCTTCACGCCACGCGCGCCCCTCCTCCCCCATGAAGAGAACCGATAATGCCATTAAATAACCCACAAAGCAAATGATTACCCAAATGGTGCGAAGAGAATCGAGTAAGTCTTTGCACTAAAAATGTCGTTGTTTTTGCCGAGGTAGACTCCCTATTTCTGGAGGTGTAGTAATGAATTAGAGGCATTCACCATCCCAACACTATATTTTAGTAAAATAACACTTCAAATTTCTCTTACTGCATTAACATTCAATTTTTTTTTTACTCTATAATTAAATTTTATTTTGGGATTGTAAATACTTTTAATGTAATTCCCCCTAAATTAATAACAGTAAGATTTCTATTTATAGAGTTATTCCTCCCTTGATTCTAAAGAAGTCTTTCTCTTGAAATGAGAGGGAAATTTTATATTATCCTAAATATATAAATATTAAGGCCCAAACTTTTATGTGCCTTTCCCATATTTAATTTTCCAATACTTATGCATAAATCGCTTATAAGAACCTTTGTTCAAGTATTTATAACTCTTTTTTAGTCATTACTTTATTCATAAGGGAATGTTTAATATATGAATATATACTTATCCATGTATTAAAATACCTTATTGGCACTTTTGTGTAGATCACTTTTAGTGGAAAAAATATTCTTGATGATAATTTTCTTCAAGAGGAGCTTTCAACTTATTAATTAAAAATTATAGGGATGTCTTCTTGACACTTAATAGCATAAACAAGTATTCCAAAATTAATGAAAATGTCCTTTCTTTGATACCAAACGAGGAACATACTAACCCAAAACTTGTTAGTGGAGAAATCAACCTATTTGCGAGCTACTTCATCTTAGGATGACCCCATCACACTTAGTTCATCAAGGGAATTGTTATTCTGCATATAATTCCTGAGGATTCACTTATCGTTTTAACCTTCCCCCTAGTAAATTTGTCCCCAATCATTCTTAGTCACATTAATTTCCTAGTCTCCTAATGCTATCAAACACATCCATACTTCTTTTTATAAGGTTAGGATGGATATTTACAATGGCATTTTACTTAAAGTTTGTGTAACAAACCTAAATTAGTAAAATCAAATTAATTATTTTAATTTTTGAAAAATCACTCTAACCTTTGAGTGACTATCTTCACGACTGGTGAGAGATAACAATATACACTATAATCGTAATGCAAATCCATCAACAAAAATTATTATCCAGGAATAGACAACGTGCAATACCCAAAGTATCAAAATTTTACTATACTACAGCTTACTATTACAATTCTTCCTAAGATTTATAACAACTCTCGCTTTCAAGGCCATTTTAATTTATCTAACAAATTATAACCATCAAGTAATTGATCCTCCTTTGTATTTAAGGAAACCTTTGTAATTGTGATACAACTACATGAACTATTGTTAAGACTTTCGTCTAGAACTCAGTCTTGCTTCCAAGGTATACCTGCACACCTATCAATCACACACATTTTTTGGAAATCCATATACTATTAAAAGGATCTTTTATGTATTTTTATTTCTCTAACAATCCTTTATGATTTATCCTTCTTTGAAAAATTTACCTGTAACTTTAACATAATATTCTTACCAATGCTAATCATGAAATAGTCATAGACTTTGTGATTGAACACCATTCATGTAATGTATCCCAGTTTAAAATTTGCATGTCCTCCCAATGGAGGAATATTTATATTGAGCCTTCACTTATCATTTTTGTAACATATCATTTTCAAACACAATCCAACATATAGTGATCTGAAATTCTTATATGAACTATGGGACTCTAAGTGATTTACAATTATTGGTTCAATTATTAAACTTAGACCATATGTATCTATTATCAATGGTGCAGAGTCATGGATTACCATCTCCTTAAGCAAAAGTTGCTCTATCTAAAGAACTATTCATTACTTATTTCTAACTAATGAAACCGAAGAGGCACACTTCTATGCATTTTAATAGTACTTCTTTGACGACAATGTCTTAACGTGATTCCAAATGATTATTAATCATATCCTTAATGGATGTAGTACACAAGCATTTTGTCAGTAAGTTCCTTTAGAGAAAATCTAGTATGTGGATAACATCAATATGATAACAAATAATTTTCTCTTGATTATCCTTCATAAAGTATTTAATCTCTATCCAAGATAGCATAATGTTGCAAGATAATATAAGGAAAGAAAAACATAAACCATTGAGACACAAAAATCAAAGAGAGACATGAAGTACGTGGTTCACCCAATCCATGAGCTATGTCCACAAAAACGGTCACCTCATGTGACCTTTATTAAAATAAAGGGTTTTATTTCCACACCATCATGGTTTCCAAAATTCTCTTTCTATTCTTCTCGTATACTCTCTCTTCAAGAGTATCTCTAAGTTATATACAAACATAACTAGAGAATCTCTTGTTTAACACAAGTATATTGCACCGAGGTGGATAATTCCCTCATTCTCTATGTAATAATATGAAAATAAATGTGTGTACCCTTGTTCAAGTTCAAGGTTAACATTCCCCTTTTCTTATTCCCTTTTATTATCACCCAACATTACTTTATCAAGGCTACGGTTGTGCCTTAGTTCGTTAACACAAACTACAAATAATAAAACGTTGTCGGCGTATTCGAAACAAGTTAAAAACACATTAGTAGCACCCTATGCAAAATATATATCCATATACTGGTTCCTTAATATAGGCATTCTTTGCGCTTAGAGCATATCCCTACCGAACCCTAGGGAACGCCTTACCCCAAGTTAGAGTTTCATAACGAGAATAATCTTCGAAACATAATTAAGCATCTAGCAATAAATTTTCGACTAACATATATGCCTCTTATTTATAGGTTCCTTATTATGAGAACTATCCTCAACATACTCAATACCTATTAATAAGATCTCTTCAACCAAAACTACTTTTCTTATTTATATATCTATATATATATCCTTCATCATGATTCATTCTCGCAGGTATAACCATACTTGTAAACCTTGTACATCGTGGTACTTTACTTAGCTTTTAATCAATTTTAGAACTTGATTTATGTTTCCACCTACTAAGGCCATTTAAAAAGTAATCTAACAGCAACTATGACTGGAAGGATGCTCTGCGTTTGGAATGTTTTTCTAGACTAGAAGGTTTTGCATAATCACGAGACCATGACAACACAACTTAAATGTAGATTTAAGTTTTCATGGTCAGTAAGGAGATCGACTTAGCCATATGTATATTGATGGATACCGAAGCTTAGATTACACGAGAAACTTAGATTAGAGGTGCGTTTCCCTATTGAAATCATTGTAGGGGTTTAATCCTTGGATTTAAAAATTATGCACAAAATACAGCCAGACCTTTAACCTATCCCCAAAGTTTTTGGAACGGTTATGATTGAAGTTGATCTATCTATAGGATCAAACCCAAAAAATATGGTTTAATTTCAGGGACACTATCCTTACAATTTTTATCTGGTCATAGTAAAAAAATATTCAGACAACAGACTTGACGGAAATGTAGACCATATTAGGGGGTGTCTTAAAACACCTAGATCAATTTTAAAAAGGGTAACCCAAAACGATGTAACGCTTAACTAACCATAGACAGCCTCCCATATCTTTCTATGCTAGTAATTTCATAAACAAAAATAGACCGGTTCCAAGGAAACCAATCAAGTGAAAAGGCACTAGAGTGCAAGCTTATACCTGCCAAAATTTTGGAAGCAACACTATAGAAAAATGATCAGAGCAACATCAAGCGTTCTATAAGTCATGCATGCCTTTGCAAAACGCCAATCTCATGTCATGACTGATGTTTGTGAACCCCATAAAATCTAATACCCTCCAACGTAGAGGTTGGCCCATATTTGAATCTTTCGTTAATTGTGGTTGCATCAATGTTTTTGCATGGAACAATAATTCCACCTCTTAAATTAGAAGGAACCCCACTTGCTCCATATTCCTACTAGACATGACATCCTACCCCTACACAAATCGCGCTTAGCTTGGGTCACATAAATTCATTTACAAATATTTTGGAGGGTTGTGCAGATATTTTTCTCCCCCTTCTCAAGTTTTTTCCCCTTTAAATAACAAAAGGGGTGGAAATAGTCTTCCCCACTCTGCTCCATGTCACCACAAGTCACGGCAGAAATCCTACCTCTAAATTTGTCCATTTAAGCCTATGTTTTATTGCATAGGTAATTTACATGCTGAATGTTGAGTTCACTGTCCATATCAGCCTGTGTTTTATGGCATAGGTAATTTACATGCTAAATGCTGAGTTCGCTGTCCATCTCAGCCTGTGTTTTATTGCATAGGTAATTTAGATGCTGAATGCTGAGTTCACTGTCCATCTCTGCCTATGTTTTACTGCATATGTAATTTATATGCTGAATGCTGAGATCGTTGTCCATCTCTGCGTGTGTTTTACTACTTATGTATTATATATGCTGAAGGTGAAGATGGCTGTCCATATCTCCCTGTGTTTCATTGCATAGGTATTTTAAATGCTTAATGTGGAGATCGCTGCCCATCTTTGCCTGCGTTTTTATTGCATATTTGTTGAATGTGGAGATTGTTGTCCATCTCTGCATGTGGTATGTTAGATGCTGAATGTAGTAATTGCCATTTACAATATGCCATCTCTTGATGTGTTTATTACATAAGGGTTTTGTAAGGATGAATGTGAAAATGTTGTATACAGCGTGCCATCATTGTACGATGTTTATTGCATATGGTTTTTATTATGCTGAATGAGAAATCATTATTTACCGAACACCCATCTTGAGGTTGAAGTTGTTATTACATAGGATGTCATACTGAATGTGGAAATTGCAGTTTGAGAGTGCCCATCATTGTATGCCGTTCGATGCATTTAGTATATATGCCAAAAAAGAAATTGTTACTCCAGATTTTTCCGTGCCTTGCACTTGCTTCTTGCATTTGCTTTTATTTACTGAGCATGTAATCGCAATCCAGATTAGTACTTACTGATTTCCCAGGGTAATTGGTTGGAGTCTTCTGTAGATCGAATGAGCAAGTCCTTCCCTCCTTTTAATTTATATTGTAGTGGATAGGCTATGTCGCCTCAGTATGGGTCAAATTGCAGAACAAATGGAATCTCAGATATAATGGAGTGGGATTTAGATTTGATGCCAATAAATGATTGCATGAGTAGTTTTTGAACACCTTATAAATGTCTTTTATGTATTACTACTCGTATGACCTATGAGAGAGAAGGCACTAAGTATAGGATGGGTGATTGATCCCGATAAGTACTAGCTTTTGTGTAAATGCTATCTTCTTATGAGTTGTGTTAAGTGTAAGTTAGCATTACATTTTATCACTTGAGTGCTCGAACATAGATCATGTCGAGGGAACCTCATAAGGTTTTAAGTTTATTCCTTACCTTAGTGGGTTCGTCGCCCAAGCTCGGGGGTCACTCTAGGTGGGATAACGCATGCCAGATAGAGTCAGTTGGTTGGGTGGAAAGTTGAAGTCGAGCTTTCGGTCGGTCCAGTATCTCAACTTAGAAAATGAAGTTTTAATTTAGTTTTAATTTTTAGTTGTTAGTGTTAGCCGTTAAAGTGGCTAAGTTGCATTTATAAAATGAGTTTATATTTTCCTCTTTGAATTGTTGAATATTTAATGCTAAGTTGTGAAGCACAGGGAGTCATAATGAGGATGAAAATGAGGAAAGCATGCCACTTTGGGGATTCTTGTCCCTTTTCCTGTTGCGTGTGCTTGGAAGAGCAATGCTTGCTATAAGATTGGTGATATGGTTTTTATTCATGCATAACTAAAATTGTTGATATAGATCGGTATCAATCCAAGGATTATACATGAACAAGCATTGTATCTATCATGCATATGTTAGCTATGTCTATTGAATAACTTATGAATCAAGAAAGATCTCCTAATTGTGACTGTATGGAGTTATTGAAGTGCTTGTAGGACAAGTAGTCGAATCATCGTGCAATGACAAGAACTCAAGGTAAATAGAAATGAATTCATGGGAATTATAAATGAACATAATCTATATGTACTTGTGTATGTCTCCTATGTAATTTGGTTGTAAAAGAGACAAAGGGAGGGAGGCGAATTAACCTCTTAGTATTCCTTGTGTGTAGTATGAAATGTTCCTTATGGCTTAGTTTGGTTTAAGCGGTTTGCAAGTAACATGAAGATCACATGGAAACATAAATATTATGCATGCTATCTTTTGGTATTCCTTAAGGATGTTTTTATGGTCAAACAATGTAAGAATGAGCTTAATGCAATGGGTGTAACTAATTCCTTGTAATGTAGAGAAAACAGTTTCATAATCCTTCTAAGAAACAATTTCAGTTCATTTGGGATGTCACAATTTGAGTGTCCTTGATGTTATTATCTTAGGCGCTTTTGGTATATTACCTTTCCATTTGTTCTCATGGTGAGGAGGTTGTCGAAAGTATGCTTATGAAGGAATTGAATCTAGGGACTATTTAGGGAAGATTGCTCCTTAATCCTTATGAAGACGACAGATAGTCTAATTCGGAGAAAAGCCAGATTTCTATTTTGTACAGGAAGGTAATACTGTAAAAAGATAATGAAAAATGTTACTGTTATCTTATTATTTTTATGGTATGCATAGTAAGCCATTTTTAGGGCACTATGATGATGACATGTTGTGAATTACATTAAAACAATTCTCAAATGACTGTTTTATAACGCGTAGGGGTTTGAAATATTTGATATGAAATTTGATAAAGGTTGCTGCTAACATATTGCTCTTCTCTGTAGCAATAGTGTAAACAAAAAAATTTCCACTCATATTGTCACCCAGGTATAAGAGGGACATTACATATGGTATCAGAGCAAAGGTCAAAACACTCGGGCCTATTTGGGCTCAAAAATGATTCTACCTATTTTGTTTTTGTAAATTGATGATCAAGTTGGCTTGAGATAACAAAAATCGATGGGCTCATGTTGATCTACAACAAAAGTACTCTGAAGTGCAGTAACTTCAAGTAATTATGTATTGGTTGACCTTGTAGTTATGCAGGAATAGCCTGTCCACTTCAAGGTGAGGCCTAACAAGGTAAGTACATAGGTATGTTGACATTTTGTTTATTTGAAGATGTTTTTTTTCTTATCCACGATTAGGACAAGTGTATCCTTTCCTTTTGAGTTGCACAAAAATTTTGTTAAAGGTACGGAAGTCTGCATAAATGCACACAAGACAAATAAAATTATTTTGAGAAGCAACCTTTAGGGCTTACATTAATAGTTGGATTGGCTGTTAACGAACTGATACTTATTGGAAAGGAACTACTGAATAGGAATTTAATGTTCTATATGTTATGTTTGCTAATAAGCAAGTAATAAAAGGTGACTTATAAGGAAATGTTTCCACTCTTTTTAGAAGTCCTATCATGTCATTTAAAGTAAGCCAAGGGGACAAGGTATCTATCAATGAATTTTGATGAATAAATCATTTAAAAGAATAAATATATTTTCCAAAATCCTAGCAAGTGTAGCTAAATTCATTATGTGCAAAGTCTAACTGAGAACATAAGTGATGCTGAAAGGATACAAAAATATAGAAAATGAATGTTAGTAGTAAGGCACAATAGCATAAATGCTAACACCTTTATGAACAAATTACTGTTAACTAAGAACAATTGTTTCTGGTTGGGGATAATAGTTTTCATAGGAACTATCGGTTCTCAAGTTTTTGGTCCATAAAGAACCACCAGGAACAGACCCTTGATGCTCCCCCTGCAGGTGTGCACAGTAATGGCATTTGACTTTGTGGCCTAAATAGACATAAACATGAGGTAAAAATTTATCATAGAATTTCTATCGTTTTGCTTTGGAAATAATGGTGAATGATGATATAAGATGCTATGTTGCAATCTGTTATAAAGTAGAACATGGTTTTCTTAAAGAATCTCCAATTAGATTCCGTTAACTATGAGATGCGTGCTAAGTGAATGCAGGAACTAAATGAAAAATTGTGGTTAGATGCAATGTAATATCAGACATGCAAGAGAATCCTAGGAAATCAAGCTGTGAAAACATGGAGACTATTGATCTTTCATACATACTCGCAAGGTATGAAACAAATCTTTCAAGGACACGAAAGTAGATTTACTTATGAACTTGGGCTATAGTGCAGCCAAGGTAAGTAATGAAATATGTTGTGCTTAAGAAATCAATAGAATGCCTTAGTGGTGAAAAGAGTGCACTAGTATAAAGACTCTTATCTGGTGAATGAGAAATAAAGTAAGATGTAACTTAGGTTAAAAAGTTTGATGTTCTTTGAAACAATGATATTATGTGCTGACCACCTATGGAGTGATTGCAGGCATGAAACATTATCACCACGAGGAAGTGGTGATGGAGGTAGTGGTTGAAAGCTACCTTGTTTTTCCCCCGAGCCAACGAGGGACCATTATGCATTTTGGGGATGCCCAAATGTAAGACATTTGGTTAAGACTCGTTTTGCACACATTAGTGGACTGTCACATGAGTTGGGGGACTCTGTGAAGAGAATAACCTCTAGGTGCTGTGGAGGTGTGTGAGAACAGAGTGCCTCAGCTTGGTGAAGCACCCTGAAGAGCACAAAAATGAGATACACCTAAGAGGGGTACAGGGTATCGTCCTTGTGTTAGGTGGCTTGAATTGGCACTTGGTGTGCTGGGATGAAGGAACATCCAGAGAAAAGAATAATGACAAGAACCCTGAATAGCACAGAGGAGATACACGAAGGGTTGGTATCGTGCTTGTGTTGGGTGGCTTGAATTGGTACTTGGAGTACTGTTGGCACTTGGTGTGCTGGGATGGAGGACATCCAAAGAAAGGAAAATGCCAAGAAAGGTATGTGCAATACAGCTAAAATTGTATGTATATGTTTCCTTATTGGCAATGTAATTGACATGTTATGAAAATTGTATGGTGTTAGATTCTCGAGTTTTACATTGTTAACAATATCGATGTAGTATACATGCATATATATGCTTAAAAATGTAGGTTTGGTGACCTACTCCCATTTGTCAAGAGGGACTAAAGAATGTAAAGCAATCATTAAGAACCTGAAGAAGAAAAGGAGACAAGGCTAGGAAAACTGGTAACACCGAGGACGGTGTTAATTCAAGGGGGAGAGGATGTAACATCCCTCGCCACCTCGACCTAGAGCTCACAGTGTAAGTAAATATCACTGTAAGTATCGACTATAAACCTTTGTCAAGTTGTGGTTATAATTGATGAGGTTAACGACTGAAAGCTTCGAATGACTAAAACGACATTTGGCGACGAACCCACTAGGGGGAAGGGCCTTTCCGAAAAAGGGGAACCGATAAAAACTCGATGAAGGGTCGCTATGTGCTTGCAAGTGGTAAGAGAATAGAGAGTTGTGTTTAATTACTAGCATGATAGTCTTTGGTATATTAAGTAGAGTCAATTGAGAAATCCATGCTCTTCTCATTTGGGAAACAAGGGGGCATGCAATTGTTGAGTATTGTAGTTAACACTTCTCTTAGTTTATACGAGTTTACCAATTTAAGCAAATTGTTATTGGTGACCTAAATGTACCAAAGGATAGGAAAGAAAAAGTAGGCTCTTACATACAACTATAGAAAAAACTCTATTAAGGAAAAGAGAAAGAAGAAAAGATTTTAGAAGGCATAAGACTTCCTTAAATACATTTTATGTTACCCTTGGATATAGTTCCAATGCCTTAGGTATAATTAATAAGTCGAAATAACTTTAGGAAAATCTTAAAAGGGAACTTTGATTCCTCATTTACACATCTTCATGAGCATATATGATTGAATATTTTAATACTATTGTCTTACACCACGATTACTCTTTAACTATGGTGACATACTATATATATATATATATATATATATATATTAGCACAATGTGATACAATTATAATAGAAGTCTTTAATATATTGATGTGTGACCATTGTTAAAGGAAAAACCATAGAGGCCTAATCATTTGCATAATATGGAGAATCATATTATGCCTTTAATAAAAGGTTGGACAATACTTGACATTATTTAAAGTTGAGAACCTTTTCTAATGTATTAGTTTCAAATGAGAGCATTGTATTATAGAAGTAAGACTGTCCCATGAATGCTCAAATGATATCATGATCTAAAAGGGCTGCTATATTAAAGACAAAAGATATCATTTTGGCCTAATCGAAAGTCAAAGGTAACTTGTATCGAACAGAAATGATAATTTATTTATCCCACATGCTCTGAAGAAGGAAAAACAAGAGCGCTATGAACCTATTTAAAGAAGAAAAATGCAAATAGAGAAACACACCTCTTGCAAGTGAGAGAAGCTTACAAGAGGGATCGCCGGTGGAATCTTGGAAAACAAGCCGAATCCAGAAGCTCAGCGCAAGCAGAATGAACTGCATTGAATAAATTTTGGGAATGCTTCATTGTTTTAGAGGTTCTTATGGTGGTAGTTTATTGTTATCTTGGTGGTTTTTTTTTTCTTGAGAGCATTCTGGCTAAATTAGTTTTCCATTTCTGCAAATGTATTTTATATGCTGCATGCTGAGATCGCTGACCATCTCAGCCTGTGTTTTATTGCATAGGTAATTTACATGCTGAATGCTGAGTTCGCTGTCCATTTCAGCCTGTGTTTTATTGCATAGGTAATTTACATGCTGAATGCTGAGTTCGCTGTCCATTTCATCCTGTGTTTTATGGCATAGGTAATTTACATGCTGAATTCTGAGTTCACTGTCCATCTCTGCCTGTGTTTTATTGCATAGGTAATTTAGATGTTGAATGCTGAGTTCACTGTGTGTGTGTTTTACTACTTATGTATTTTATATGCTGAAGATGAAGATGGTTGTCCATCTCTCCCTGCGTTTCATTGCATAGGTATTTTAAATGCTTAATGTGGAGATTGCTGCCCATCTTTGCCTGTGTTTTTATTGCATATTTGTTGAATGTGGAGATCGCTGTCCATCTCTGCCCATGTTTTATTGCATATGTATTTTATATGCTGAATGGGGAGATCGCCGTCCATCTCTGCATGTGGTATTTTAGATGCTGAATGTAGTAATCGCCATTTACAATATGCCATCTCTTGATGTGTTTATTACATAAGGGTTTTATACGGATGAATGTGAAAATGTTGTATACAGCATGCCATCATTGTACGATGTTTATTGCATATGGTTTTTAATATGCTGAATGAGAAATCATTATTTACGGAACACCCATTTGGAGGTTGAAGTTGTTATTCCATAGGATGTCATACTGAATGTGGAAATCGCAGATTGAGAGTTCCCATCATTGTACGCTGTTCAATGCATTTAGTATATATGCCAAAAAATAAATTGTTCCTCAATATTCTTTCGTGCCTTGCACTTGCTTTCTGCATTTGCTTTTATTTACTGAGCATGTAATCGCAATCCAAATCAGTACTTACTGATTTCCCAGCGTAATTGGTTGGAATCTTCTGTAGATCGAATGAGCAAGTCCTTCCATCCTTTTAATTTATATTGCAGTGGATAGGCTACGTCGCCTCAGTATGGGTCAAATTGCAGAACAATTATAAATGTCTTTTATGTATTACTGCTGGTATGACCTATGAGAGAGAAGGCACTAAGTATAGGATGGGTGATTGATCCCAATAAGTACTAGCTTTTGTGTAAATGCTATCTTCTTATGATTTGTGTTAAGTGCAAGTTAGCATTACATTTTATCACTTGAGTGCTCGAACATAGATCATGTCGAGGGAACCTCAGAAGGTTTTAAGTTTATTCCTTACCTTAGTGGGTTCGTCACCCAAGCTCGGGGGTGACTCTAGGTGGGATAACGCATGCCAGATAGAGTCGGTTGGTTGGGTGGAAAGTCAAAGTTGAGCTTTCAGTCGGTCCAGTCTCTTAACTTAGAAAATGAAGTTTTAATTTAGTTTTAATTTTTAGTTGTTACTGTTAGTCGTTAAAGTGGCTAAGTTGCATTTATAAAATGAGTTTATATTTTCCTCTTTGAATTGTTGAATATTTAATGCTAAGTTGTGAAGCACGGGGAGTCGTAATTAGGATGCGAATGAGGAAAGAAGGGAGTCGTAATGAGGATGCGAATGAGGAAAGCATGCCGCTTTGGGGATTCTTGTCCCTTTGCCTGTTGCATGTGGTTGGAAGAGCAATGCTTGCTATAGGATTGGTGATATGGTTTTTATTCATGCATAACTAAAATTGTTGATATAGATCGGTATCAATACAAATATTATACATGAACAAGCATTGTATCTATCATTCCTATGTTAGCTATGTCTATTGAATAACTTATGAATCGAGAAAGATCTCCTAATTGTGACTGTATAGAGTTATTGAAGTGCTTGTAGGACAAGTAGTCGAATCATCCTACAATGACAAGAACTCAAGGTAAATAGAAATGAATTCATGGGAATTATAAATGAACATAATCTACATGTACTTGTGTATGTCTCCTATATAATCTGGTTGTAAAAGTGACAAAGAGAGGCAGGCGAATTAACCTCTTAGTATTCCTTGCGTGTAGTATGAAATGTTCCTTATGTCTTAGTTTTGTTTAAGAGGATTGCAGGTAACATGAAGATCACATGGAAACATAAAGATTATGCATGCTATCTTTTGGTATTCCTTAAGGATGTTTTTATGGTCAAACAGTGTAAGAATGAGCTTAATCCAATGGGTGTAACTAAGTCCTTGTAATGTAAAGAAAACATTTTCATAATCCTTTTAAGAAACAATTTCAGTTCATTTGGGATGTCACAATTTGAGTGTCCTTGATGTTATTATCTTAGGCGCTTTTGGTATATTACCTTTTCATTTGTTCTCATGTTGAGGAGGTTGTCGAAAGTCTTCTTATGAAGGAATTGAATCTAAGAAGGACTGTTTAGGGAAAATTTCTCCTTAATCCTTATGAAGACGATAGATAGTCTAATTCAGAGAAAAGCCAGATTTCTATTTTGTATAGGAAGTTAATACTATAAAAAGATAATGAAAAATGTTACTGTTATCTTATTATTTTTATGGTATGCATAGTAAGCCATTTTTAGGGCAATATGATGATGACATGTTGTGAATTACATTAAAGCAATTCTCAAATGACTGTTTTATAATGCCCAGGGGTTTGACATATTTGATATGAAATTTGATAAAGGTTGCTGCTAACATATTGGTCTCCTCTGCAGCAATAGTGTAAACAAAAAAATTTCCACTCATATTGGCACCCAGGTATAAGAGGGACATTACAAAGGGAATGTTTAATATATGAATATATACTTATCCATGTATTAAAATACCTTATTGGCACTTTTGTGTAGATCACTTTTAGTGGAAAAAATATCCTTGATGGTAATTTTCTTCAAGAGGAGGTTTCAACTTATTAATTAAAAATTATAGGGATGTCTTCTTGGCACTTAATAGCATAAACAAGTATTCCAAAATTAATGAAAATTTCCTTGCTTTGATACCAAACGAGGAACATACTGACCCAAAACTTGTTAGTGGAGAAATCAACCTATTTGTGAGTTACTTCATCTTAGGATGACCCCGTCAGGCTTAGTTCATCAAGGGAATTATTATTCTGAATATAATTCCTCAGGATTCACTTGTCGTTTTAACCTTCCCCCTAGTAAATTCGTCCCCAGCCATTCTTAGTCGCATTAATTTCCTAGTCTCCTAATGCTATCAAACATATCCATACTTTTTTTTATAAGGTTAGGATGGATATTTACAGTGGCATTTTACTTAAAGTATGTGTAACAAACCTAAATTAGTAAAATCAAATTAATTCTTTTAGTTTTTGAAAAAGCACTTAAACCTTCGAGTGACTATCTTCACGACTGGTGAGAGATAACAATATACACTATAATCGTAATGCAAATCCATCAACAAAAATTATTATCCAGCAATAAACAACGTGCAATACCCAAAGTATCAAAATTTTACTATACTACATTTTACTATTACAATTCTTCCTAAGATTTATAACAACTCCCGCTTTCAAGGACATTTTAATTTCTCTAACAAATTATAACCATCAAGTAATTGATCCTCCTTTGTATTTAAGGAAACCTATGTAATTGTGATACAACTACATGAATTATTGTTAAGACTTTCGTCTAGAACTCAGTCTTGCTTCCAAGGTATACCTGCACACCTATCAATTACACACATTTTTTGGAAATCCATATACTATTAAAAGGATCTTTTATGCATTTTTATTTCTCTAACAATCCTTTACGATTTATCCTTCTTTGAAAAAATTACCTGTAACTTTAACATAATATTCTTACCAATGCTAATCATGAAATAGTCATAGAATTTATGATTGAACACCATTCATATGATGTATCCCAGTTTAAAATTTGCATGTGTCCTCTCAATGGAGGAATATTTATATTGAGCCTTCACTTATCATTTTTGTAACATATCATTTTCAAACACAATCCAACATATAGTGATCTGAAATTATTATATGAACTATGGGACTCTAAGTGATTTACAATTATTGGTTCAATTATTAAACTTAGACCATATGTATCTATTATCAATGGTGCAGAGTCATGGATTACCATCTCCTTAAGCAAAAGTTGCTCTGTCTAAAGGACTATCCATTACTTATTTATAACTAATGAAACCGAAGAGGCACACTTCTATGCATTTTAATAGTACTTCTTTGTAGTCTTCTATCCACATCATGTTTGACGACAATGTCTTAACGTGATTCCAACTGATTATTAATCATATCCTTGAGGGATGTAGTACACAAGCATTTTGTCTGTAAGTTCCTTTAGAGAAAATCTAGTATGTGGATAACATCATTATGATAACAAATAATTTTCTCTTGATTATCCTTCATAAAGTATTTAATCTCTAGACAAGATAGAAGAATGTTGCAAGATAATATAAGGAAAGAAAAACATAAACCATTGAGACACAAAAATCAAAGAGAGACATGAAGTACATGGTTCACCCAATCCATGAGCTACGTCCACAAAAATGGTCACCTCATGTGACCTTTATTAAAATCAAGGGTTGTATTTCCACAACATCATGGTTTCCAAAATTCTCTTTTTATTCTTCTCGCATACTCTCTCTTCAAGAGTATCTCTAAGTTATATACAAACATAATGAGTTATATACAAACATAACTAGAGAATCTCTTGTTTAACACAATTATATTGCACCGAGTTGGATAATTCCCTCATTCTCTATGTAATAATATGAAAATAAATGTTTGTACCCTTGTTCAAGTTCAAGGTTAACACTCCCCTTTTCTTATTCCCTTTTATTATCAACCAACATTACTTTATCGAGGCTACGGTTGTGCCTTAGTTCGTTCACACAAACTACAAATAATAAAACATTATCGACGTATTCGAAACAAGTTAAAAGAACATTAGTAGCACCCTATGCAAAATATATATCCATATAGTGGTTCCTTAATATAGGCATTCTCTGCGCTTAGAGCATATCGCTATCGGACCCTCGGGAACGCCGTACCCCAAGTTACAATTTCATAACAAGAATAATCTTCGAAACATAATTAAGCATCTAGCAATAAATTTTTGACTAAGATATATGCCTCTTATTTATAGGTTCCTTATTATGAGAACTATCCTCAACATACTCAATACCTATTAATAAGTTCTCTTCAACCAAAACTACTTTTCTTATTTATATATCTATATATATATCCTTCATCATGATTCATTCTCGTAGGTATAACCATACTTGTAAACCTTATACATCGTGGTACTTTACTTAGCTCTTAATCAATTTTAGGACTCAATTTATGTTTCCACCTACTAACACCATTTAAAAATTACTCTAACAATAACTATGACTGGAACGGTGCTCTATGTTTGGAATGCTCTTCTGGACTAGAAGGTTTTGCGTAATCACGAGAACATGACAACACGACTTAAATGCAGATTTAAGATTTCATGGTAAGTAAGGACATAGACTTAGCCATATGTAGACTGATCGATACCAAAGCTTAGATTACACTATAAATGTATATTAGAGGTGTGTTTCCCTATTGAAATCATTGTAGGGGTTTACTCCTTGGATTCTAAAATTATGCAGAAAATACAGCCAAACCTTTAACCTATCCCCAAATTTTTTGGAACGATTATGATTGAATTTGATCTATCTATAGGATCAAACCCCAAAAATATGGTTTAATTTCAGGGACACTATCCTTACAATTTTTATCTGGTCATAGTAAAAAAATATTCAGACAACAGACTTCATGGAAATGCAGACCATATTAGGGGGTGTCTTAAAACACCTAGATCAATTTTAAAAAGGGTAACCCAAAATGATGTAATGCTAAACTAACCATAGACAGCCTCCCATATGACAGCCTCCCATATCTTTCTAGGATGGTAATCTCATAAACAAAAATAGACCGGTTCCAAGGAAACCAATCAGGTGAAAAGGAACGAGAGTGCAAGCTTATACCTGCTAATGCAAAACGCAACAAAATTTTGGAAGAAAAACTACAGAAAAATTATCAAAGCAACATCAGGCGTTCTATAAGTCATGCATGCCTTTGGAAAATTCCGACCTCATGTCGTGACTGATGTTTGCGAACCCCATCAAATCGAATACCCTCCAACGTAGAGGTTGGCCCATATTTGAATCTTTAGTTAATCGTGGTTGCATCAATGTTTTTGCATGGAACAATAATTCCACCTCTTAAATCAGAAGGAACCCCACTTGCTCCATATTCCTACTAGACACGACATCCTATCCCTACACAAATTGTGCTTAGCTTGGGTCGCAGAAATTCATTTACAAATATTTGGGAGGGTTGCGCAGATCTTTTTCTCCCCCTTCTCGAGTTTTTTCCCCTTTAAATAACAAAATGGGTGGAAACAATATTCCCCACTCTGCTCCATGTTTCCACAAGTCATGGCAGAAATCCTACCACTAGTTTTGTCGAGGAAGGTCCCCCTCAAATTCGTCATCCAGTAATTATATGAATTATCTGAAGGCATGCATCCAGCCCCAAAGTGGACTTTTTCCTTTATTATTCATTTTCTTCCTTACTAATAAAAATATTCTTTCTTGAGTAAATAAAATGGTCAATACAAATTTTTTGTGTTGTATACTTAAGAAATTACTTTTCTAAAAGAGTATTTAAAACCATGACTTTCACTTGTCATAGGAGGGACAAAACTCCTTATAATAGGTATTTATGAATTATTTTATCAATGGTTATTCCTAAGTATTTTTTAGGATTATTCTTCTAGTTTTGCAAGGATAAAATGTATATACCTGAACAAGGATCACTTGGGACAGCTATATATCTAGCCAAGGGATCATATTGATCACGGATTACTCCCATTTAGGTTTACCTGTAAGGCTTAGGTCATCAAGGGAAATCGTTATGTTTTCTCTGATTTTCCCAAGTGCTCGATGCCCTTTCCAATGGAATAGCCCATCGCTTGTCTTACACCTTGTCTTCTTGGTTGGGTTATCTACATCCTTGAGTTCTTATATATATATACATATAATCACACCACCAATGGGAGTGCGCTAAAATGGCATGCGATAATTATAATTTACTCTTCATGCCTACCAATGTGTAATCTCCCTCTTGTAAACCCCTGAATGCTCTGTAAACTTTTGAATATTATTGTATTCATCTTCTGGTGAGGATCCCAAGGCCAAGGCCCCACCAGTAAGACCTTGAAATTAATACAGTCGAATATCGAAGCTGTAGGTTTAGGACATGGACACAATTGCCGACAGGGAAATTGAGCCTATAAAGGTAGAAGCGTAAGATTAGGGGCCTCCTAACTACTACCATAATCAACCCAAACTAAAATACCTTAACCTAGCCTTTAGCTCTAAATATGATTGAGCTATGACAGAGGGGAATTACCTTCTTTTGACTTTGACTCAGAGGGGCATTTAGTTATAAAGTTTAACAAGGGAAAAACCACCAAGGGTTTTTCGAAAGGGACTCCAGGTAAAAGTATATAATATATACATGTAAGTGGGGGTGGAACATTATTATTATGCTTGAATATATATATATATATATATATATATATATAAAGAGTATTTATATATATTAAAAATATGAACCCGTGTGTTGAGTATGGAAATAAGCCATGAGGGTGGAAACCGATTACCTAAAATTATGGTCAATGACTATCTATATATATATTTACCCATTGGCATTATTATTACATTTCCCTTGATTATGGGAGAAGCCACGATGGTAGAAACCATTACTTAAACTACGGCCAATAACTATGGAGACATTTAATTAATTACCATTATTTGACTTTGACTGGAAAAGAGACATTAATTAGGGGGTGGTTTATTATTTCTACCCTAAGCTTTAGTCGCCAAGAGTGGAGGCGTTACTAGAAATTTCATGACCATTAACTATGGAGACATAATGGTCTCTGCATAATTTATTTGATTGTCAAAATTGAGGGAGGAAGTTATTTATAGGCTGTTTCATCCGCTCCGTGGACGGGGGGCGCGCCCACTCACCTTGTGCGTTTTTTTATTTTTATGTTGTTTTCTCTCGCCTGCACTACTATTTGAGGGAGGCCAATATTAGATCCAGGGGGGGGAAAGAGGGGAGCTTCTGGTTGTTCCTCAGAAAACTGATTGATTGTTGGAACAAGAATGCCATATACTCCAAGTGAGCAGATTAAGATAGGGACTCGCGGGCCTCAATCTGGGGTACGTCCTAACTGTAAAAATGATATCCGAATTGGTAAGCATTCTATAACATGCCTATGCCTTGCCTTAGTCTGGAAATATTTATTTATTCATAAGAAAAATTTATCATCTATTGTTTTCCTTTGTTACTGCTTTGTAAGTAAAGATGCATGGGGCATCCAAGTGCTAGTTGTTGTGAGGAGTTCAGGAGGGAATCCATCTATTGATTCGATGTGATTGTGCAGTATATGCCTGCGTTATATGCCCATTATCCCTGTGATTGACTATCTAGGGTGTGCTGGTGGTGTGAATTATCGCTTTTCTAGGTATACGTCTTGTTTTACCTTCCTGTCTTAGGACCCCGTATTGTGTTTTTATTGGGCGTCGTTCTTGTAACCTGTCAATAGGGAACAGGTGAAAAGATCCTTTTATTGTTATTTTACCCACATGGCAGCCAAAACCGGACCCCGTGTACTCTACAAAACTAGGCCCTCCGATACTCGACTCCATGTCACTTTGCAAAGTAGAACGCAGTGGTTATCTCCCTAGCTACAAGACGATTGCAGTGATTATGGTTACAAAGCCGAGAGTGAGAAACTCCATTGAGGAGGTTTCAAACTTCAATATTCTTTGAGGTTTTGGTGTTTTCGTTTATATATATACATGTATATATTATCCTCACCCTCTGCTAGTTTTTTATAGAAGCCGAGTCTATCAATCATACCCGGGCGTAATATAAAGATATATATATTGCTGGGTCTTATGCCCTATATTGCTGGTGGCGTATGGGCTTTCTGAACTTGGTTGAAGATATTTTTATTTTTTATTTTTTTATGCAGTCGCATGGATCGTATCAACACGTCTTCCTTATGACTTGTTGGATATTAAGTTCTTCGTTGTTATACTTATCACATAAGAAAACTTTAACCCCTGTGTACGAGGTATGAATATGGGGCGGCGTTAGTGCAACTAAGACGCATCTCTTACCTAGAAAAAGTAACTCTATTCGAGATTTGAATTCTTTGGAAAGAAAGGGCGTCATTATGGCAAGCTGTATGGGTTAGCGAGGTCATTATTTTTAGGGTTATGTGATTTTATATCCCTCTGTCTATGCTGGTAGGTTTTATTTCTGCCTTTAAAAAGAAGGGTTTAAACTAAAGCAAAATGCTTTAAACATAAAATGGGTTGAATATACTTTTACATTTACAGGGTTTCCATGGATAGAGAGAAATATACTATGAACTACTAATGAAACTGTTAAATGTAAGTATACTATGATTTAGAACATACTTGTGAAATAGTTATATTCATTGTACATATATGGATTTAATGTATAGGGTGGTTCATAGTATGTTAATGACAATAAAAGTATGGTTTAAGTACAAAGGAGAGTCTATGAGAATGATAGAAAGAAATTTGTAGCAACCTGGAAGTTGTGGATTTGTAACTTCTAATGAAGGTATTTGTAAATGCTCTCAGAGGAAAAGAGTTTACACCAATTATGATATTGCGGATTGTAACTTTTAAATGAATCTAATGTCACCAGATGTGACACCCTTTTGGTGGACGTAACCCCAAGGTTGGGGTGAACCATGTACACCTTTGTTCGGGTTTTCTTTTTAGGTGTCTAAATGTTTTCTCTTACCTTTCCCATGTATGCTTATGTATCTATGATAGATGAATGGCTGAATGTGCTGATGTAAATGGCTGAATGTGCTTGAATTCAATCTCTTAATTATGATAACACAAATGGCTGAATGTGCTGATGTGAATGGCTGAATGTGCTGATGTAAATGGCTGAATGTGCTTGGATTCAATCTCTTAATTTTGATAACGCAAATGGCTGAATGTTCTTAGATGATCTCTTTTTGGTGATGATGAAATGGTTGGGTGATTTCCTTAAATGTTTTAAATACAAAAGGAAAATTTGATTATACCATGATTAATATGTATATAAAAAGCTGAAAGTTCTTTTTAGAGGCCCTTACCTAGTATATTATGAAAAGGTTGATTTTAATATGTTGGGAATTATGCTGGTCCCGAGACAGTCAAACTTCTCGTAATGACCACCCACCCTTTTAATGTTTGCTTTTCAACTGGTGTAGTTTTTTTAATATCGCCAAATCTGTTTTGATATGTTTCATCGCAAGGCCATGTAACTTTGACCCTAACATCATTGACTCTTTGGTAGTGATAGCATAACAAAAATATTAGCCCCTCCTCGCACACATAATGGCATGGAGGTACAAGGGGTATGGTACATATGGTATCAGAGCTAGCTACAACACTGGACCTTTAAAAATGGGCTAACAAGATAGTTTTGCAGGATTACATTTGGAAGAAATCGCTGCGGTTTGTACTCTCTCCTAGTTTCATCCTTGCAGAACAATTCAGAGAGGAGGGAAAGCGGAATGAAAGCTCAAGGAAGGCGGAATGAACTCCACGAAGTCACCAGTGTTGATGGAGATTTAGTGTATTCGTGTCTTTCCATATGGTGTAAGATTGGATGTTTGATATAAAGGTAAAATCAAACCATCCAACGCTGAGTGGTGAGTATAATTGTTTTGTTATACTTGAAATTCATAGGACCAAGGAAGACATTTCTATATTCTTAAAACCATAGCACCTTATATTTTGTTTTACACTGCGATCCATAGGAAGGATTGAAGATCTTAGAAAACTCTTCTAAAAATCGTAGGTATGGTTTGAAAATACTGTTTTATGATAAGATATTTTGCTTTAAAGCCTGCACTTTATCAGGCCTACATTGAATTCCTCAAGGACTGTGTGTGCATATATGGTGGATCGATATGATTATGAACTCCATTAATTGATTTCAAAGCATGCGTGTGCATTGATTTGTTTCTAAACTCCATCTATCGATTTCAAGACTATGTGTGTTTTATTTTATGGAATGTTTTGGAACTGAAAAAAATCGAGGTTTTATATTCTTAAGCAGTGTGTACAATTTCTTTTGGGTTTATTGATTTATTTTTATTTTTTTACCCTAGCCACGCTATTTGAGCCAGCGACGGCACTGGAAATCCATTTCCCAGTTTCAAGTATGTCCCTTCTTGATTCTATGATCGATTAAATGAGAAATCATTGTTTATATGATTATTTATTATAAACATCTACGTTGGGTGAAGGAGAAACTTAGCATAGCTGTTACCTTTCTTGTTTTTTTTTAAAAATGAGTAAGGGGGGTTCTATGTGGGAAGCAAACCCTTTCAGTACAAACGCATAGAGCTGTAAGACCTTTATTTATGGAGAAATAAAGCATAGAAATTTAAATAAGGATCATGCGGTATAAGTCCTATGAGTGCTACATTTTTAAGCAAAATCATTTGATCTGTCCCTAATAGCTCATTCTTAAGTTCTAACCCTTGTTGTGTTTATATTACACATTTTGGTATGCTTTCTATGTAATGTTTTCACTAAAACCGGGCATGTGATACCGATAACAATTGGGACCAACATTATTTTGCTATGTGATGAACAATATGTCCCAAGCTGTAAGATTTAATCATCTTTATGGAGTCTTCAGTAAAATTTAGTGACTGTTTGAAGAAGTGTTTGAATCGATTCACGGTTTGCAGAAATAGCTTAATTGCACAGCTATGAATTGAATTTGTTGATGTTTTTAAGGTTTCGGTATTTTATTGTAATGGCCACAATAACATATCAACAAGAATTTGATCTGGTATATAGTCAAACTTGGAATGGCTTGCGATCGTCTTTATTTTGGGGAAGAATGGGGATTCCATATCTGGGTTTTAGGGGGAGATAAACCTCAATGGAAGCATATGTGAAGGGAAGATTATGCATTAGTGCAATGCTGTATGTCATCCCCAATGGACATGTAAAGGAATTAAATAAATCTGTCTCGTACACTATCTAAATTTTGAGTGGAGGTAACTTTGCCAGTCATTGTCCAATTCATTTTCTGATATGTGATTCCACTTTTGCTTGTTTCCTGTATTTGTGTTAACTCAGGATTTAAATCTTGCAAGTAGTGCAAGGTCTGTTATTTGAGTGTTCAAACTCTGCAAATTACCTCTTTCTGCTTGCATAGAAATACTATGCGTTGAAGCTAGGGTTAAATATGTAGAATACTTGGATATAAAGCTTGAATCTTAAATTCTTAAATCGTGTATACTACATATATGTGAGATTAGATCCGTAGAATTCCAGGATGCAATACTAGGATATGGATTTCCATCACTACAATCATATATGGTTGGGTTTTCGATGGTTCCCAAGATCTAGAATAATAATTGTGTTTTGCATTGATACGATTCGGATATGGCTGAGCTTGTGACTGTTACAAACATTTAAATAATAATTGTGTTTTGCATTGACATGATTCGGTTATGGCTGAGTTTGAGAATATTCCCAAGATCTAAAATAATAACTATGTGTTGCATTGATACAATTCGGATATGGTTGTGTTTGTGATTTGTTTTATTAAATCTACATTCTTTTTGATAAATTGAAGACTAAGGGCCATGATTTCCTTTTTATTCTCAATATGCATTATGGATTGAGGGATTTGGTTCCCTCTATTCAAAAGTTTATTGAAATAAATATACTGATATTTGATGTTTATGGCCAAAATAGATATGATGAGATATGATTCTTTTGGATGAAAATAAATCTGCCGAGATATGATGCCTATGGCTGAAGTAAATATACTGAGATATGATGCTCTCATTTTAATTTTTAGTTTGTGGCTTCTTGTAAATGCTTTCTTATCGATTCTGGTGTCAAAAGGCTCTTATCCGATGAATGAAAGATGAAGTAAGGCATAACTTATGCTAAAAGTTTGATTCTCTTTGAATGAATAAAATGATAAACTGACTACATATGGAGTGATTGTAGGCATGGAAAATTATGGCCATGAGAAAAGGCTAAAGCTCCAGGACTATGATGAGTTAAATCTCATGTGTATAAAGTTATCACCAGAAGAGGGAGTGGTGATGGAGGTAGTGGTTAAAATCTACCTTGTTTTCCCCCAGGCCAGCGAGGGACCATTATGCATTCTGGGGACGTCCAGATGTAAAACATTTGGTTAAGACTTGTTCTACACACATTAGAGGACTGTCACATGAGTTGGAGGACTCTATGAAGAGAATAACCTCTAGGCATTGTGGAGGTGTGCGAGAACGGAGTGCCTCAGCTTGGTGAAGCACCCTAAAAGAGATACCGCTAAGAGGGGTACAGGGTATCGTCCTTGTGTTGGGTGGCTTGAATTTGCACTTGGTGTGCTGGGATGAAGGAACCTCCAGAAAAAATAATAATGACAAGCACCCTGAATAGCACAGAGGAGATACACAAAGGGTTTGTATCATCCTTGTTTTGGGTGGCTTGAATTGGTACTTGGAGTACTATTGGCACTTGATGTGCTGGGATGGAGGACATCCAAAGAAGAGAACAATGCCAGGGAAAGGTACGTGCAGTACAGGTAAATTGATACCTATATGTTATTAGCAATATAACTGATATGTTATATTGTATTTCTAAGTTTTACATTTCGATGCTAGTATGCATGCACATGTCTGATTTTAAATGCAGGATCATGACTTGAAATACAAGCAAACAGGACGACTCAAAAGGAAAGGAAAAGTTATTGAAGAACAAGAACACCGATGACGGTGTTAATTTTAGGGGGAGAGGATGTAATGTCCCTCTTGTAAACCCCTGAATTCTTTGTAAACTTTTGAATATTATTGTATTCGTCTTCTCGTGAGGAGCCCAAGGCCAAGGCCCCACTAGTAAGACCTTGAAATTAATACAGTCGAAGATCCAAGATGTAGGCTTAGGACATGGACACAATTGTCGACACGGAAATTGAGCATACCATACATAAGTAAGATAATAGTAACATTTTTAATTATCTTTTTAACAGGATTACCTTCTTGTACAAAATAAGGATTAAGGAGCAATCTTTCCTAACAGTCATTCTTAGATTTAATTCATATGTAATAACACTTTCTACAACTTCCTCACCATGAGAACATATGAAAAGGTAGTATACCAAAAGCACCTAAGATAACAATGTCAATGACACTCAAATTTGACATCCCAAATGAACTGGAAGTGACTCTTAAAATATTGTGAAACTATTTCACTCTATATCAGGAAGACTTAGTTATGCCAATTGGATTAAGCTCAGTTTGACCATAAAAACCTCATTAAGGAATACCAAAATATAACATACATATTCTTTATTTTTCCATGTGATCCTCATGCTACTTGCAAAACCTCTTAAACCAACTTAAGTCATAAGACACATTTCATACTACAAGCAAGGAATACGAGGAGGTTAATTTGGCTGCCTCCATTTGTCACTTACTTTACAACCAGATTATATAGGAGACATACACAAGTACATGTAGGTTATATTTATAATTTCAATGAGTTCATTTCTATTTACCTTGAGTTCTTGTCATTGCAGGATGATTCGAATACTTGTCCTGCAAGCACTTCAATAATTCTGTACAATCACAATCAGGAGATCTTTCTCTATTCATAGGTTATTCAATAGACATAGTTAACATAAGCATGACAGATACAATGCTTTGTTCATGTAATAATCCTTGGAATGATACCGATCTATATCAACAAATTTTAACTATGCATGAATAAAATCCCTATCACCATTCTTATAGCATTCGTTGAGCGATCCAAGTACAAGCAACGGGCGAAGGGACAAGAATCCCGGAGGTGGCTGTTAAGATAAAACAGGGTTAGATAGATTACAGTTTGATGATTAGGATAAAAATAATCTGTTTGATAATCGAATGCACATATAAACTGTATGGTGCCCTACCATAGTTTCATCATCCGCATCCTCATTACAACTCCTTCCCCGCACTTTACAACTTAGCATTAAAATATTCAACTATTCAAAGAGGAAAATATAATCTCATTGTATAAATGTAGCTAGCCACTTTAACAACTAATACTAACAACTAGTAATTAAAACTTCATTTTCTAAGTTAACATACTAGACCGACTGAAAGCTCAACTTCGACTTTCCTCCCAACCAACTGACTCTATCTGGCATGCGTTATTCTGCCTAAAGTCACCCCTGAGCTTGGGCGACGAACCCACTAAGGTAAAGGGGAAACATTCCCAAGTGTTTTAAACAAGTTTCATGGTTCGACCACATTGTTTATCCACACAATGCTTATCGTGCTACCCAATCGAGTGCTATAAAATAAAAATTCCTTATCTCTCAGTATATTCCAGAACTAAACTTTAATAATTTCAAGAAATTTTTTTAGTTAAAGGAGTACCATTTATAAATACCATTGTATAGATGGTTTCATCATTCAGAGAATACAAAACAGAAAGTGCAGAGTTATAATACATATATATCTAGGTTAGCGTTTCAATTTCAGCTAACAACCAGCAACGCACAATTCTAGATCTGTTCGTTTTGGCCTTGAATGTTCAGTTCACTTATAAACGGGCATATAGGTGAAGATCACATCCAAAAGATCTATATATAATTTCACATATATAGAAAAGGTGTATTTGTAAATATAAAATAACGGGAAACCTTTTATTAAAAGGTAGACATATATAATTCATAGATGTATCCAACTAGTCACGATATTAATTGAAAAAGCAGTGCTGCTAACATAAATAAACACTCAGACAACAAGATTAAAAGCAGACTAAGTGTTCATTTCACATAAATAAAAATACACACACAGGGCTAGAAATCAATCGCAGGAGTTCAAGATCGAATCGATCCTCAATATATGCACACACAGGCCTTGAAATCAAACCAAGGAGTTCTGAATGAAATCGATCCTTAATCCAAGCACATGCAAGATTTCAAATCAAACCAAGGAGTACTGAATCAAATTGATCCTTAATATAAAACCCAGACAGAGATACTATTTGCATTGTTTATTAGGAATAAGGAGACTATTTGGCATAGATGGAAAACCCACAATATAGCAGACATACCATTCCTGTCTTAAATATCTCACTCCACTTAAGATTTGCAAGGTTTAACTCTTACAAATTCAACATCTGCAAACACTGGATTCAGTACTAGAAAAGAAGTCGCTTACACTAGAGCATGTAATCAAACCCTAACCAATTGTTATCTACGATGTATAATATTTGTAAATGAAATTGCATGCAATAAAAATTGAAATGTGCAAATCCATTCAGAGTGTATCAACATAACAAATGGGATATGGATCGCACACATCCACGCTCAAATCGTAAAAATTACATCTACGATATATATAAACTTTGGGATGAAAAACGCAAGCCTTAAATCTTAAAACAGTGTGGATCAATCCAGAGTCTACCAAGCCTGCTATTTGGATATGAATCACATCTACATTCGACTCTAGATCTGAAAATGAAATGCAATGTAAACCAGGAAATGCCAGATCCAAAACGTGAATTAAAAATACACAGTCAGAAGTTTACCTTTGGTGAAATCGCATAGATCTGCCTTGAGGACGTAGAGAACAGTATCTTCCAAGGAATGGAGACACGCAGGGACCTCCCTTTTTTTTAAATGCCAAGATCTATTCTAAATAAATGCATAGATCTAACCTTAATACGCACGGATTGCAGAGGTCATTCTTCCTTCCCTGTAGAAGCGCAGAGACCATTCCTATAAAATCCTGGAGCTCCTTTCTTGTGGAAAGCACAGATATTTTTCCAAACACCAAAAAGAGCTTATCACTTAAGGCACAAAGGCTCTTTTCCAGAAGAATGTTGAGCTCCATGCTTAAGGTGTAGAGAGATTTCCTGAGCAAAATGTAGGGCTTTCTTCCCCCCTAACAGCTTGCATTTCACCTCTTTAAAAGGTCACAGAGTTCTCCAAGTCTTCTCTTCCTATGCATGTGGGGTAAACAATATTGCCATTAACTCGGCAACAAAAATCCCTTCTCTTTTAGTATATTTTACCTTTCTAATTATTCAACTTAGCTTTTACTTTTAGTATAATCAACCTTTCTAATTTTTATCTTTAGATTTTTCCTTTATTTGTACTGCCCTTTCCATTTAACTATTTTAACCCTTTTTAAAGGTGGAGAGCATTTGGGAAAAAGTGGAACATTCCCATTTTTTTAAAATATAAAGTTCTCAAAAACTATGCATTACCATATTATCCACACATTTAAAAATAATGCCAAAAACCTACGCATTACCACATTATCCACACCTTTAAAAATAATTCCAATTAATGTCCCATTCTCTATATCTATACATATAGCATAATATGATGCTCCACAATATATGAAGGGAAAAGATTATGATTTCTCAAGGTTTTTTTTTCCTTTAATAATGGTTCTATATAAATATGCTTTTTCTTACAATTGTATCCCATTGTGCTATCTTTTTAATATATATTAATATATATCTGTTAAAGGGTAATTGCCATATGAGCCTTGAATTAGTTCAGCATATATAGTGTGGTAAAAAGAGTTTTTCAACTATACATGAGGCATTATGTAAATTAATATAAGAGTTAGCTCTTCATATTTCAATAGTGCACGGTTCCCTTGTTTTAATAATTAAAGAATTATCTTTCTAAATCGACTTCACTTTATATACCAAAGACTTCCATGCTAGTAATTAAACACTAATCCTTATTCTTTTAGTATTTACAAGCACACAGCAATTTATTCATTGATTTTCTCAGTTCCCCTTTTCCGAAAAGCCCTTTCCCCCGAGTGGATTCATCACCTAATGTCGTTTTAGTCGTTCAAAGCTTTCAGTCGTTAACCCTATCAATTATAACCACAACTTGACAGAGGTTTATAGTCGATACTTACAGTGATGTTTACTTACACTATGAGTTCTAGTTCGAGGTGGCGAGGGATGTTTCATCCTCTTCCCCTTGAATTAACACCATCCTCGGTGTTACCTATTTTCCCAGCCTTGTCCCCTTTTCTTCTTCAGGTTCTTAATGCATTGTTTTTACATTCTTTAATCCCTCTTGACAGGTGGGATTAGGTCACAAAACCTGCATTTTAAGCATATATATGCATGTCTACTACATCAATAAAACATGACTATTGACCTTGAGACAATCTAGAAATTCGATCATACAATTTTCATAATCCACAGTGGCTACAATATACCTGTCAGTTATATCTATCAATAAATGAACATATTACCTCATCGGTACAAGTCTACCTGTAATGCACATACCTTTTCCCACGTTATTCCTTTCTTTGGATGTCCTCCATCCCAGCACACCAAGTGCCAACAGTACTCCAAGTACCAATTCAAGCCACCCAACACAAGGACGATACCAACCCTTCGTCTATCTCCTTTGTGCTATTTAGGGTGCTTTATCATTATTTTCTTCTCTGCATGTTCCTCCATCCGAGCACACCAAGTGCTAATAGTACTACCGGTACCGATTCAAGCTACCCAATGCAAGGATGATACCCTGCATAATTACAAGGTCAACCAATACATATAATTATTTGAAGTTGCTGCACTTTACAGTACTAGTGTTGTAGATCAACGTGAGTCCATTGATTCGTGTTATCTCAAGCCAACTGGATCGTTAATTTACAAAAAAAAAATAGGTAGAATCATTTTTGAGCCCAGATAGGCCCGAGTGTTTTGACCTTTGCTCTAATACCATATGTAGTGTCCCTCTTATACCTAGGTGCCAACGTGTGTAGAGAAAAAATTTTGTTTACACTATTACTATAGAGGAGTTGAATCTGTTAGCAGCAACCTTGATAAGACTATTTCATGCACATTTTAACAAATCATTCGAGAATTATCTTTAATGTAATTCACAACATGTCATCATCATAGTGCCCTGAAGATGGCTTACTATGCATACCATAAATTAGTAAGATAATAGTAACATTTTTAATTATCTTTTTAACAGGATTACCTTCATGTACAAAATAAGGATTAAGGAGCAATCTTTCCTAACAGTCATTCTTAGATTCAATTCATACATAATAACACTTTCTACAACTTCCTCACCATGAGAACATATGAAAAGGTAGTATACCAAAAGCACCTAAGATAACAATGTCAAGGACACTCAAATTGTGACATCCCAAATGAACTGGAAGTGACTCTTAAAAGATTGTGAAACTGTTTCACTCTATATCAGGAAGACTTAGTTATGCCAATTGGATTAATCTCAGTTTGACCATAAAAACCTCCTTAAGGAACACCAAAAGATAACATACATATTCTTTATTTTTCCAGGTGATCCTCATGTTACTTGCAAAACCTCTTAAACCAACCTAAGTCATAAGACACATTTCATACTACAAGCAAGGAATACGATGAGGTTAATTTGACTGCCTCTTTTTGTCACTTACTTTACAACCAGATTATATAGGAGACATACGCAAGTACATGTAGGTTATATTTATAATTTCAATGAGTTCATTTCTATTTACCTTGAGTTCTTGTCATTGCAGGATGATTCGACTACTTGTCCTGCAAGCACTTCAATAATTCTATACAATCACAATCAGGAGATCTTTCTCAATTCATAGGTTATTCAATAGACATAGTTAACATAGGCATGACAGATACAATGCTTTGTTCATGTAATAATCCTTGGAATGATACCGATCTATATCAACAAATTTTAACTATGCATGAATAAAATCCCTATCACCATTCTTATTGCATTCGTCGAGCGATCCAAGTACAAGCAACAGGCGAAGGGACAAGAATCCCCGAGGCAGCTGTTAAGATACAACAGGGTTAGAAAGATTACAGTTTGATGATTAGGATAAAAATAATCTATTTCATAATTGAATGCATATATAAAATCTATGGTGCCCTACCATACTTTCATCATCCACATCCTCATTACAGCTCCTTCCCTACACTTTACAACTTAGAATTAAAATATTCAACTATTCAAAGAGGAAAATATAATCTCATTTTATAAATGCAGCTAGCCACTTTAACAACTAATACTAACAACTAGTAATTAAAACTTCATTCTCTAAGTTAACAGACTAGACCGACTGAAAGCTCGACTTTGACTTTCCTCCCAACCAACTGACTCTATCTGGCATGCGTTATTCCGCCTAAAGTCACCCGCGAGTTTGGGCGACGAACCCACTAAGGTAAAGGGGAAACATTCCCAAGTGTTTTAAACAAGTTTCATGGTTCGACCACATTGTTTATCCACACAATGCTTATCCTACTACCCAATCGGGTGCTATAAAATAAAAATTCCTTATCTCTCAGTATATTCCAGAACTAAACTTTAATAATTTCCAGAATTTTTCTAGTTAAAGGACTACCATTTATAAATACCATTGTACAGATGGTTTCACCGTTCAGAGAATACAAAACAGAAAGTGCAGAGTTATAATACATATATATCCACGTTAGCGTTTCAATTTCGGCTTACAACCAGCAACGCACAATTCTGGATCTGTTCGTTTTGGCCTTGAATGTTTAGTTCACTTATAAACGGGCATATAGGTGAAGATCAGATCCAAAATATCTGTATATAATTTCACATATATAGAAAAGGTGTATTTGTAAATATAAAATAACGGGAAACCTTTTATTAAAAGGTAGACATATAATTCATAGATGTATCCAACTAGTCACGATATTAATTAAATAAATAAACACTCAACCAACAAGATTAAAAGCACACTAAGTGTTCATTTCACATAAATAAAAATACACACGCAGGGCTAGAAATCAATCGCAAGAGTTCAAGATCGAATCGATCCTCAATATACGCACACACATGCTTTGAAATCAAACCAAGGAGTTCTGAATCAAATCGATCCTTAATGCAAGCACATGCAGGCTTTGAAATCAAACCAAGGAGTTCCGAATCAAATCGATCCTTAATATAAAACCCAGACAGAGATACTATTTGCATGGTTTATTAGGAATAAGGATACTATTTGGCATAGATGGAAAACCCACAATATAGTAGACATACCATTCCTGTCTTAAATATCTCACTCCACTTAAGATTTGCAAGGTTTAACTCGTACAGATTCAACATCTGCAAACACTGGATTCATTCCCTGAAAAGAAGTCGCTTACACTAGAGCATGTAATCAGACCCTAACGAATCGTTATCTATGATGTATAATATTTGTAAATGAAATTGCATGCAATAAAAATTGAAATGTGCAAATCAATTCAGAGTCTATCAACATAACAAATGGGATATGGATCGCACACATCCATGCTCAAATTGTAAAAATGACATCTACGATATATATAAACTTTGGGATGAAAAATGAAAGCCTTAAATCTTAAACTGTGTGGATCAATCCAAAGTCTACCAAGCCTGCTATTTGGATATGAATCGCATCTACATTCGACTCTAGCTCTGAAAATGAAATGCAATGTAAACCGGGAAATGCTAGATCCAAAACACAAATTAAAAATACAGAGTCAGAAGTTTACCTTTGGTGAAATTGCATAGATCTGCCTTGAGGACGTAGAGAACAGTCTCTTCCAAGGCGTGCAGATACACAGGGACCTCCATTTTTTTTCAGTGCCAAGATATATTCTAAATAAATGCATAGATATAACCTTAATACGCACGGATTGCAGAGGTCATTCTTCCTTCCTTGTAGAAGCGCAGAGACCATTCCTATAAAATCCTGGAGCTCCTTTCTTGTGGAAAGCACAGATATTTTTCCAAACACCAAAAAGAGCTTATCACTTAAGGCACAAAGGCTCTTTTCCAGAAGAATGTTGAGCTCCATGCTCAAGGTGTAGAGAGATTTCCTCAGCAAAATGCAGGGCTTTCTTCCCCCCTAAGAGCTTGCATTTCACCTCTTTAAAAGGTCACAGAGTTCTCCAAGTCTTCTCTTCCTATGCATGTGGGATAAACGATATTTCCATTAACTCGGCAACAAAAATCCCTTCTCTTTTAGTATATTTTACCTTTCTAATTATTCAACTTAGCTTTTACTTTTAGTATAATTAACCTTTCTAATTTTTATCTTTAGCTTTTTTCTTTATTTGTACTTCCCTTTCCATTTAACTATTTTAACCCTTTTTAAAGGGGGAGAGCATTTGGGAAAAAGTGGAACATTCCCATTTTTTTAAAATATAAAGTTCTCAAAAACTATGCATTACCATATTATCCACACATTTAAAAATAATGCCAAAAACCTACACATTACCACATTATCCACACATTTAAAAATAATGCCAATTAATGTCCCATTCTCTATATCTATACATATAGCATAATATGATGCTCCACAATATATGAAGGGAAAAGATTATGATTTCTAAAGGTTTTTTTTTTCCTTTAATAATGGTTTTCTATAAATATGTTTTCTCTTACAATTGTATCCCATTGTGCTATCTTTTTAATATATATTAATATATATCTATTAAATGGTAATTGACATATGACCCTTGAATTATTTCAGCATATAGAGTGTGGTAAAAAGAGCTTTTCAATTATACATGAGGCATTATGTAAATTAATATAAGAGTTAGCTCTTCATACTTCAATCGTTGCATGGTTCCCTTGTTTTAATAATTAAAGCATTATCTTTCTTAATCGACTTCACTTTATATACCAAAGATTGCCATGCTAGTGATTAAACACTACTCCTTATTCTCTTAGTATTTACAAGAACACAACAATTTATTCATTGAGTTTCCCAGTTCCCCTTTTCCAAAAAGCCCTTTCCCCCGAGTGGGTTCGTCGCGAAATGTCGTTTTAGTCATTCGAAGCTTTCAGTCGTTAACCCTATCAATTATAACCACAACTTGACAGAGGTTTATAGTCGATACTTACAGTGATGTTTACTTACATTGTGAGTTCTAGTTTGAGGTGGCGAGGGATGTTACAACATGTGTGTGTTGAATTACTTGAAGTTTTGGACAACATCACAAGGACATACTTTATTACTCATGCAAGGGAAGGGTAAGACCAGGTGTGTGAAGCCAAGGGAAATGTGTATATGATAACATTTATATACTTTGAATATTCTTTTTTATTGTGTTTAGTAAGTGAAGAAAGTTGTACTTGAATGCAATAGAAACAACAACCTTGAATGCCTTTTCTAAAGTATGATAAGGATTTATGATACTATCTTACAATCTTAGATGGCTTATGTTGGCTATATTGAGGTATGCCTATTATTTAAGGATCATATTGGAAAAATTAAAAATTTATATAATATGTATTTTGGGAATGGTAGTATTTTTAATATAATAATTCTTGGGATTGGTTAAGCTCATTATTCAATGGGATTAATTAAATTGGTGTACCCAAAAGATATAAGCTTAATTTTTCCACAACGTACCCCAAATATCTACGGATAGTTGTATAAGTATGTTACAATCTGTGCATTCTTAATTATAGTGATAACAACACATCTAACCATAATAATCACCTCATTATTGAAAATTAGACAATATATATTTATTTATAGATCCCTATGATTTAAAAATCATACCTTAGACATGGTTCTAATAGTCATAAGCATATCAAATTTATTTGTGGGTTCTCTAGATGTACGACCAATCATTTGGAAGGAAAATTCATTTGAGAACCATAGGTCTAGAATCAACACATTTTGTCATTCAATCTTGGTAGTCATTAATTATAATTCCCTAATAATTCAACTACTTTATAAGTCACCATAAGAATGCAATAAATATATACATACATACTACTTCTTTTATGTCACAACCTTAACTAGATCAGTTTAATCAAATCACATATCATCCCTTTTAAACACACATAGTTTAATCAAACCACATATCATCCCTTTTAAACACACATTATTCCGTTTGAACATTAATTCATATATAATTATTAATAACATTTTACCTTTATATCACATAAATTACTTCAACACTATGATGACCCCTAAGTTTTAACTATAAATTCCTATAATTATAATTCTAACAAAATTTCACTAGTCATAAATTTATAGTCTATAATAAAAAGTGTAAATTGTGAGGGTATCCATTTCATCGAATGATTAACTATATCATAACCTATTTTATTGGACTTTACATCACTTTGAATAAACTCAAATAACAACTTCTAATTAAATAAAGTATGAGTTATAATCTTATTTATAATTCCATTGGAGTATTAAAATTTTATGTCTTAAACTATTTTTCATAACATTAATATCAATATTTATTTAAACAATAAATATGTATAAAAATTTTCGAGCTTTCTACATTTTAATCATTTCCAATCTATTCATATTTATAAAACAATTTAATTTACCAAATGCTTTATTTTACCATTAGAATGCATTCTTTTTACAAACCATTAAGCTACATTCCAATTTTATTTCATATTTTATAGTAGTTGTATGGGTGTTAGATAGTAAAGTTTTGTATGGGTGGAATGGTGTTTCATTTACTAATTTTTCAGATTCTGGAAAAGAAGGTTCCAGTTTATGTATATTTCCATATATTTCTCCAATGCATTAAAACCTAAAAATCCCCATTTTAATCAAAATCCTCATGTATAGTACAATATTTATATTATACATGAATCCAAGATGTAATAAGATTAGATCTAAGAGATTTTTTTAATAAAATTGTTTTATATATTTTTTATTTTTATGGTATTTAATAAAAAATATATATATTACATACCTAGGAATATATACATAGAGTTTTACTGAATCTTTTAATTTTTTTATTATCTTTAGATGTAAAAAAAACAAATACCATAGTTTTGAATAATCTCATTTTAAGTGGAAGGTCCACCCAAAATGAATCTATCACTTATAAATTTCTCGACAGTATAAATCCATAAACTTACACCCAAAGTCTTAATAAACCAATTACCTCTACTATACTATGGTATTAGAGTAAAAAAAAAACCTAAATTACTAACTATGAATCTTATTTGACAAACAACCGGTAAGTACACCCCAAAAATGTGACATTTAATTTAATTTAATGGGTCCACACTTCTTAACAATACAGAAGAGGATTATTTCAGTTATCCTAGATGGAATGCAAAAGTGTAACTCGGGTAAGCACTAAGACTAATGTCAATAAATAAAATAATAGGCTGAGAGAATAGATAGTCGACAAAATCCATAATGATCGGCGATATCGATCTCAAGCACAGTTTATTTCAACGTCATATCCACATGACCAAACTAACTACCGGCTCATAGCGCATTACATGCAATTATTACATATCTAAACATCCAACTTTAGAGTAAAACTCCCAACTGACTTGTGGAATGGTTACTTGTTAGACGCAAATTGATGAGACTAAGGTGACTCACATATGAAAAAATCTACATGATCAGTTGGTTAAGTATTTATGTCAGCTTAACCAGTTAAGAATCAATGAAATTACTGATTTAAAATCGATCATCACTACAACAAGTCGGTAATTAACGATAAGTTAGGTGATCGCAAGATCTTCCCTTGATTTATAAGAGTTAAAGGTAAGCAAACATGGTTTTCCCTCCCATGATCTCCAACTATCAGATCAACCTATGTTGCTTATAGAGCAAGGTGAAGCTATGAGTTGTTAAGTGTGGAAACATATGGTAAACATGCCACTTGGCAGATGTATGTAAATTTTCTAACCACAGTGTTCCAGGAAATTTAATCTCGCATTCTATTAAAACAACTTTTGTGATTCTGTGAATTACACTTTTTTATAATTTTATCAAGTCGGACCCTTCTTTTAAGCAACAAGAAAAACTAAGCTTAATACGAAAGAACTCCAATGGCTCTGCCGTTGTCCCCAAACTTCATAACAAGAGTATATAGTCTAGTTTTGATCAAACAGAAAACTCCGTCGTGAGAGCCTTCTTTCCTTTGTCTGAATGTCTCTGCCGAGTAAATGATAGATTCCCAAATCCTTGACTTTTCGCTTCTTGTGAATGGTTTTACATAATCATAGACTAAGAGAGGGAACATATGGATGGGACTGTTGTCTCTATTTATCAACAGATTGCAACCATTAACAATGTAGTAGGAACATAGTTTATTTCTTGTTTTTGAGATCAGTTTTGTTAAACTTCAATGGAACCAAAAAATATCTTCTCCTTAGAAGCATGTGACAATTACATTAACATGACATATATACTACCACAATACCATTGTGAATAAGGTAAATAATATTGTACTCGGTGCATAATTTTAACTAAACAATTCAATTTTTTTTAAATTATCCAATATATAAGATAAATATATAACCTGTTTAGGATTGTTACCAATTTTTTAATCATAAAAAAATAGGATTGTTACCAATTTTCTAATCCTAAAAGAATAGATGTAGTTGTTAGCTATGCAGCTCACTTAATCTAGCATAGCTATGTAGTTGATATATAAGAGTGATACTTTAGAAATATCAGTGACAAAAAAAAACTCAAGATGATAAAGACATAATAATGAAAGAATTCTAAGTTAGAATTCATTGAATTTATTTTCTTATTTTCTGAAATTTAAACTTTGTGATGTTTAAATTATGGTTTTAAATTTATAAATAAACTTAACTTTTTTTAACACCCATATTCTAAAAATTTAAACATGGTTATTTAGAATTTTGAAAATTTCATTCTAATTCCATTTAAAACAAACTTATCCAAAAGCCATACTAATGATGATGTTCTGATGTGAAATGGCGTAATCATCTTTTTTAAATAGCCATTTAAAAGAGAGTCGTTGTTAAACATCTTTTTTAAATATCCATTTAAAAAAGAGTCGTCGTTAAAAAATATATATCTATCATGCTTTTAAAAAGGTAGCCGTTGTGCTTTTATCTTCTGTGCTTTTAGAAAGATGACCGTTGTTAAAAATCTATCTAGTGTGCTTTTATTATCTTCTATGTGCTCTTCTTCAGGGATGGGTTCTGGTTTTCAATCTAGCTAACGTTTCTTTACCGTTCAATCGCTAGCGAGTCGCCCCACTTCCAATACCAATTTGTTTTATAATTCTCGCCAACGAACCAAATCCAAAGCCATGAAATGAAATCCGATAATATCTATGTCCCCGCCATCCATTCCATTCTAATTGGCCTTGGTCACGGGTTCCAGTTCCTCAACCTTCATTATTCTTCTCTCTGAAGATGACAATATCTCCATGCTGTGAGAAGGCTCATACTAGCAAAGGGGCCTGGACTCCAAAAGAAGATGCTCGCCTCATCGTTCGAATTCAAGCCCATGGCGAAGGCGTAAGGCGCCTGGCGTTCCGTTCCTAAGTTCGCAGGTTTCTTGCTAAACCTCTGCTTCTTCAATGGAATTAATGAGTAGCTGCTTGCAAATTTATGTGTGGAATTATATAAATGTTTGCATGATTTTCCAATCGCAGGGCTGCGGCTATGCCCGAAAAGCTGCAGGCTCTGGATAAACTACCTGCGTCCCGATCTGAAGCGTTGGTACTTCTCTGAAGAATAAGATGCGGAGATCGTCAAGCTCCACTCCCGCCTCGGAAACAAGTAAGTAACTCCATCGGCTCTGTTTGTTCAATCAATTCCGTTTTTTAAACCCCGATCAGGGGCTTCAAATTCCTTCAAATGGCAAACTTAATTTTGAACTGAACTTTCTGTTAGGCACCGATTTAATATTGATTGTCCTGTGAAACTGTGCAGATGGTCTCTTATTGCAGGGCTTTTGCCCTGACGGACGGACGAGATAAGGAACCACGGGAACAGACACATGAAGAAAAAATTATTAAAAAGGGGATTCGAACCCCACTCCTATATTCCCCTCAGCTAGCCCAACAACAGCAACACAACCTCCACATCAGTTCCCGTCCTTAAGCACGGAATTCCCGAGCCAGCGGACGACTTTGAATACGATCGATCTGAAATCTTACCGATGCAACTGGTCGCTTCTAAAGCTGAAGAGCATCCCGAGCTGAATCTTGATTTATGTGGATCGATGCGGGTGCTGCTCTTTGATACGAGTAATTACTACTTTCATGAATCCAGAGCTTCATTCGCCATCTTTGGAGTTACAGGTATTTAAAATTTTGTTTTCTATTCAATATATATAATGGATAGTCTAGTGTTATTGGGTTTCTATACATAATTGATTTATTTATGTGTTTATGGTTGGTATTGCTTGTTTTCGAATACATAATAATCAATTTATTTATTTGTTTGCGTTGGTTCTTCTGTATCTCTCCAAGAAATTACCCTTCTACTTCCCTTCTTAACCGTATTTGATAGGAATTTTAATCTTTGGAAACAACGGTCAAATATCTTTGTATACATTTACTTAGTTTGCAAGCAGAGTTTATTTGTATATATATTACTTGGTTTGTATGTAATACACCGTTTCTTTTCCAAATTATTTGCTTTTTTTAATGGATTAATTTATTTGTCTGCGTTGTTATTCCAATCTAAATTTCTTTATCTTCCCAAGAACTCACCCTTCTTCAAGAGAAGGAAAACATGGCGATGACAATTACAAATTTTTCATGTCTAAATTGTCTTTGATAAAATTTATCAAAACAATTATTTGCCAACTCGTCAGCCATTTTGTTTCTTTCCCTACAAACCTGAGTTGGAGTTGGAGCATTTGTGTTGCTCCAACTCATTTGGTTTCGTATCGGGTATTGATATTCGTGAGGAAGGGTATTTGATATTCATTTAAAACCGTGAAGGACCACAATGTAAAGTATATTTGGTTGATCTTCCTTGGCGCAAACTTGGATATCATTTTTTATTTGACGGTTAAACATTTTCTTAAATTTGTAAATTTATATAAAATGTTTCGTTTAATTTACACAATTTTCATCTCTTAATTTCTATTTTGTTTTAATGTTATAAGTTTTTAATTTATGAAAAGAGGCTGTAAGTGTTTGTAATTTTTTGTTTTTAATTTTGAGAATTTGTATTTAAATGTTTTTTTAATAATGTTTTAATGTGTATGTGTTTTTTTTATAATATTTATGTTTATTTAATTAAGAAAAAATAGATTATAGAATACATTTATAGAACATGCACCAATCCAATATTTAGTGTTTTTTTGCCAATTAAATTATTTGTATTTTTAATAAATGTTGTGCTCAAAAATGTTTTTTAATAATGTGTATTCAAGTTTATTTAATTAAGAAAACATACATTAGAGGATGCATTTATAGAAGATGTAAGAATCCAATATTTAGTGATTTTTTTTTGTTAATTAAATTATTTATATTTTTTTTACTCTAAAATATAAATGTTTATTTATTAAAGTTATTGACGTGTTTTATATGCTATTTAATTTTTTTTAGTTTTATGTAAA
>LPNX010020385.1:180759-205515 GCA_001517045.1 Pseudotsuga menziesii | reverse complement strand
GGTGGGATGGATAACTTGCATTAAAGTAAGCAACGTGATGGATATTGTGGTATGGTGTTGTAAAATGTAGTACAACTTCAATTTGAATGATTTTATCATAATCATCTATAGTGGGGTTGGTGACCGAGGAGGATATTTTTAGCGATCAAAATTAAAGTCTTCGAAACATGACTAGAAGGATGCAGCTGTGTAGGGCTCGATGAGAGATTTCCGGCAACATTCATTTCATGCAAAACAGACTCTAGGCGCAAAAGTTATTCAGTTTTGAAGTTGAGGAAAAACATGTAAAATGATAAAAGAAGGCCACATGGCACTCCCACAGGGTGGCACATGGAATTTATAGTTAACATGCACGCTCCACATGGAAGCACCATTGGGTGCCACATAGACGAGGTTGGTGACGTGGTGGTACAATTAACATCTAACATGAATGAGGACTAGTGACATGGCCATACAATTGGAATCTGACGTGGTTGATGACTAGTGACATGGATGACAAGTGGACCAGTGATTGGTTTCCAAGTGGACCAATCAAGGCCAGCCATCTGGAAGCCTTGATAGCCTTTAATTAGGTGTTTTTCCAAAATTGTGGCTGATGATTGGTGACATGGATGACAGGTGGACCATTGATTAGTTTCCAAGTGGACCAATCAGGTCCAGCCATTTGGAAGCCTTGATGGCCTTTAATTGGGTGTTTTTCCAAAATTGTTTGAAGTCTAAGGGATATGAACCCCCAACCTCTCATGCACCAACGTCTCCCCAGAAATCCGCTAGCCAAGGTTCTGCAAAATGTTTCTTAACATTTAATGTTGCAACGTGTATACAAAAGCGGTTGAGCTAAGGGATTACTCTTGGCTCCATGGCCAAGATCGAGCTTCCCCTATATTTATGTTATATATCGTATCCAGAATATATCACAGATCTGATGGGATCACAAATCCACGAGCCAACTATTTAATATGCCACCACATATTATATAACAAATTGTATAATATATTATATTCCATTGATCTATACCACATATTACATGCCACGGAATAATATTCTTAAAACATGCCAACAAAACCATACAATGTGGAGAGGCGATTTGAACCTGTGAACTCCTCCACTATTTCCAGATGAATTAACCACTACACCAAATCCGCCACATGTGGTTAGATGTGCTAGTTAATATTTTTAAATTAAAACTTATCTAAAAAATGGCTCGATCCACGAACCAGGTACATAGTGGAGACCATGGTTTTGGCACAGTTCCCACGGTGGTTTTCAACATAGATACCGAGGTGGTTTGGAATAGTTCCCAAGGTGGTTTCAGCATGGTTTCCGAAGGTGGTTTGGCACAATTCACAAGGTGTTTTCGAGATAGATCCTGAGGTGGTTTTGCACAGTCCCTAAGGTGGTTTTTGCACAGTTCCTAAGGCGGTTTCTGCATAAATATCGAGGAAGTTTTTGCACAGTTCTCAAGGTCCGTACAATTTTAATGATCACGAATGGGAAGGTGGAATACGCATTATTTTTTCTTTTATGTAGGAAGAGTTTATCGATTGGCGTGCTCAAGGAGGCATCAGGAAAACCTGGTAGAGTTTATACTCATTTTTCTCAAAATGTTTAGACGATCGCAGTGGTGTTGTCTGTTTTGATGATTAGTGACTGAAAAAAGAATTGGTTCAAGAAATCCATTATTGTAATATTGGAAGACTGAATAAGATCGACCTTCTCATTGGAAGTGGTCAGGAGACGTATCCCAAGAGGGGTGAACTTCATTATCATCTCTTGTCTATCATTTTCATGGTTTACTTATTCTTTGTTTGCTTATGTGTGTATGTTTACACATTTAAATTTAAATTTTAAATCATGTTTATGAATAATTGACATATAAAGTTCACATGCAATTTTTAATGGTTAAAAAGATCTTGAAGATTTTCATATCAGCTGGATAGCTTGCATTAAAGTAAGGAACGAGATGGCTTCTGTGGTACAGGGTTGTACAATGTAGTTAAGCTGCAATCCAAATGAGTTTATTAGAGTCATTTATAGAAAAGTTAAATATGATATTCAATTAGAAACAATATAGTTCGAGTTCGATGGAGGGGACTCTCTACCTTCCAATTCCAAGGCCATTCCCAAAATTTCCTTCTAGCACAACAGAAATTTCCGTGCACAACAATGAAGAACTAAGTGATCTTGAACAATCTTGAGACTGGAGCTATGAAATTTATTTCTAGTGCCCTCAAAATTGAGATAGTCAATCACTGAGAAGCCAACATATTACATTCTGTAGATGATGGCTCATTTAGATCAATTCTCAGGTAGATTTATAGATCTGGCTAGATTCATAAAGAGTTTGTTCCATTGTGATATTATGTGGTTCCAACTTGTTCTACATTTTAATATAATTCTATAAATCAAACAATGATCTAAATGTTAAAAACAATGTAACCTCATCGGTCAAATGCACCATTAATTAGTTAGTTAGTTGAGTAGTTGATTCGGTCACCTTATCTTGATTAGTGACCCATAGTATTTTTTGGCCCATAGTATTGGCCCATGGTATTGTTGTAATGTAATCCCATAAACACTTGAGTGTAATAATGAGAAGGAAATCAATATTCCCATTGTGTGTTCCACCATCTTCTTCTTCTTTTATTTAATCTTTAACATGATACCATAGTGTATCGGCTAATCCATTCCTTTTGTCTTGGGTAAAGCCTTTTCACATAGTGAAAAGGACATAAAAAAGGAGGTTGTGATTGAAGTTGGAACATGCTGAGGAATTAGGTGTATTTTTTTTAATGTCTTGGACCACCAACGCATCCTGTCCCTCTCAGGAATTGTGGCACCTCATCAACAATGCACTTTCTGTTTAGAAAAGGTGTGGTGCCTACGCACTTCCTGTTCAGACAAATTGCAATACCAATGCACTATTCATTTATCCAAAGTGCGGTAATCCTTGGACAGTTACACTAAAGTTTGGTGTTACACCCTTCCAATGCCCTGTGTTAGTATACAATTTGTGTTGCATGTTTTTAACAGTTTAAAAAAAGAGACGGGGATCTCTATTTAGTGATACTAACATGGCTACTACCAACACAAGCACCTCTAATTTGAAGCATATCTATGGACCCGTATTGATCGGTACCAACTTTGAGTTCTAGTCGATCAAGATGAGTATGTTTCTCTAAATGTTGGAATATGGTTGAAACTGAGTTCAAAGAACTTGATACAAATTCTATGGTTACAATGAATAATGCCCAGAAGAATGCCTTAGAATCTCGCTAAGACCAAGAAATCACAACCAAATGGCTTATCCAAAGTTGCATCAAGGACTCCATTTTCCTATGGGTCTCAGGAGCTACCAACGTACATCAATCTTGGAATCTGCTCACATATACCTACAAGGGAACATACTAAGTAAAATGGTAAGATTGAAAACCCTTTGAATTCAATTTGAAAGTTTGAAAATGAAGGAAATTGAAAATGTAGATCAATTTATGACTAGGATTTCGGGCATTGTAACCCAGTTTCAAACATATGGAGAATTTATAGAACAAAAGGTAGTTGTTCAGAATATTTTTAGGTGTCTCACAAAGAAATTTTCTATGGTAGTGACTTCTATAGAATAAGCAAACTATATATCTCAGTTCACCCGAGAAGAGTTGAATGGATCCCTTCTATCTCATGAAGCCCGATTAAATCAAGAAGACGTTTCGTTCACCAATGCTTTCAGAACCCAGGCTTCCATCAGTAGAGGTCAAGGTAGAGAAGGACGCGGTAAAGGAAGAATAGGTCGAGGGTATCCTCATACAAAGGATAGAACTAGTTGTGAATATTCATATCACTCAAAGCACTCTCACAACTATGAAGGTCAAAGGGGAAGAGGCAAGAAATGGACTAATAAGTCCAATATTCAATGTAACTACTGCAAGAAAATTGGACACTATGAATGAGAATGCAGAAAGAAGCAAGAAGAAAAAAACAGTGGCAGAGCCATTGTCTCTAAAGAATAAGAAGATTCGTCAGAGGTGATGTTCCTATCTTATCAAGATACTGAAGAACACTGCATCCCAGATCTATGGCTACTAGATAGCAATTGCTACAATCACATGATAGGTAAAAATTCACTTTTCTCCCATTTGGATTCCTCTGTTGTCATGAATATCAAGCTAGGAGATGAATGTATGGTTCCATTAAAGGAAAAGGTACTATTTCTGTATTTACAAAGAAAAATTAAAGGATGTTTATTCATGAGGCTTTTTATGTACCACATCTGAATGCCAATTTGATTAATATAGGTCAATTACTTCAGAACTACTATGATATTTGATTTTATGATACATACTATGTTATTTATGATAAACCCCCCAGTAAGAGATTCATATTCAAAGTTAAAATGACCAAGAACATTATATTTCCTCTCAGTCTTAGGAGTGCCAACCTTCCATAGTCTGTAGCCCATATTGTTTCTAGTCTAGATGAATCCTAGTTATGGCACTGTAGATCTGGTCATATTCCCTTCAAGAGTCTCAATATCATGCACAAATAGTCCATGGCCAAGGGGTTACCTATTATACATGAACAATCCAGCTCCTAAGAGGATTGTATCATTGGTAAACATCAAAGGGAAAACTTCCCCACTTCCACATCTTGAGCTAAAGAAAATATTGAGATAGTTCATACAAACCTCTATGGACCCATGCAAACTTAATCCATAGGAGGTAGCTTTTATTTTTTGACATTTATTGATGATTTCAGCAGGAAAATATGGATTTATTTCCTCAAGAAAAAATCAGAGACCTTCTCCAGGTTCAAAGAGTTCAAATCCCTAATTGAGAAGTACTATGGAAAAATCATTAAAGTGCTCAGGTGAGATGGTGGGGGTGAATATGATTCACATGAGTTTACATATTTTTGCAAGCAGCATGACTTCTAGAGACAATTCACCACCAAATACACTCCACAACAGAATGGAGTTGCTGAACGAAAGAACCAAACCATCATGAACATGACACATAGAATGTTTCCACATAAGAAGCTATCAGATGAGTATTGGGTTGAAGTTGTCGCATGCTCAGTCTACTTTCTCAGCATATCACCCACGGTGAGGGTCCAGGACAAGATTGCTAAAGAAGCATGGAGTGGCACTAAGACTACTGTTGCACATCTAATAATTTTTTGTTCTGTTGCATTTTCTCATGTACCCGATGAAATTAGAATAAATATGGATAAGAAGAGTGAGTTGTCTATTTTCACTAGTTGCGATGAACAACACAAGGATTACAAGTTGTATAATCGTGTCACCAAAAATATTGTGGTGAGTAGAGATGTGAATTTCCTTGAAGACAGATGCTGGAGTGATCCTTCAGACATACAACAGTAAGAAAGTTCATATTTATCAAGTATACCTATCATACTTCCAAGATTGGAAGTACAACATCAAGAAGAAACACCATAATACAGTCCATCTCAGAACCTTAAAACCATAAGTTTGAGAGAGTTATATGAACATAATCCTTTTATTGACGAGCAACTTCATTATGCTCTATTTTCATGTCAACCCACATCTTTTAATGAATAAGTAAAGGATGCATAGTGGGTACAAGAAATGAATCAAGAGATTGATGCTATTGAGAAAAATTAGACTTAGGATTTTGTTGATATACCTGTAGAGAAACCTAGCATTGGAATTGTAACATCCTCGACCCTCCGACCGACGAAGAGGATGCTATGATACATCAAATCATCTGGGCATCTAGCCCCATGAACATGAACATACATACATATAATGCTGAAGCATGATACTTAAAAACATAAAACATATTTCGAAGCATAATCATTCATATACACAACGGAAGAAAAACATATCAATCAACATTCATGCATATACAAATCAACATTTAACATGTATATCATTACTCATCAATGGTAAATATAATTGCAGACACAAGTTAGGCAAGAATACTTATCTTATAGAGAACTTGTACCACAACCAGCTATGTTGCTGCAATGTTCCACCCAACCGTAGGCCCGCATGCTCTTTAATCTCTCAGCAACGATGCCACCCCCGACCTAGGCATGATTCCCCAAGGAATAAGGAACTAACAGGATTACACATAGCCAAGGATAACAACACCACAAGGGTACACATTTCAGCCAAGCCAACATAGTTGGGTTTATCATGAGAACAACAGATCAACCAAGCCAACAAAGTTGGGCTTATCAGGCCATCCAGGAGCTGGGAAAGGCTAAATTCTAAGATGGTGAGCTCATTGAAGAGTTGCAGACACCCACACGAGAGCCAGCCTGGCTTCTAGAACACCCACACACACCCAACACAAGAAAACCAGTCCCTTCTCTACAACGCAGTCCCTCAGACCCTGATCTCCCTTCTAGTGCTATTCAGGGGTTGTGGAGAATAAATCCAGCTTAGTAGCTTTGTTTGTGTGGTTCTCAACCCACCAGGTTTATCAAGCACCTCAGGTCCTCATTCACCACTCCAATGCAGTCTGAGGAAAAAACCACTGCATGCAAGCAGCCAACAGCTATTCAAGATTTTACAGGGGAAGAACATAGTCAATGAGATGTGGGCAAATAGCAGCCCGAAACAACTATGAAGCCACAACTCCCGATCTTCAAGGAAATCGATTCTCAATCTATGTGTGAGGGGAAAAAGACACAGCTATGGAAAAAAGTGGAAGAGACCACGGGCCCCATAGCGTAGGGACTCACAGCATCCAATTGATCCTCAATACAATCGCTGTAGAATTTGCACATATCAGAAAAGGGTAAAAGAACAGACTACCGCTCTATACAGGGAAGACAAAATGCAACCCCACCGAACTATTGATGCCATTACAGCCTCGAATCAACGATGGACATAATAGAACAATACACAGTCTGAAATTGGTGGAAAAAGATACAAAACTCTACGTGAATAGAGGAAGAACGTTTTCTCCGATTAGCAAGCGGTGTGTGAAGGAATGATGAACCCCCAAACAATGAATTGGGGATATTTTAACTCAGTCTGCGTGAAGAAACTGAACAGACTCACGATCTGGTTAGTGGGCAGACCATCCGCACGTCATGGAGAGTGAGAGTAGGCGTGGGCGTGGTCTTTCTGCCAGCAAATTGCTGCCCCAACTAACAATGGAAAACTAAGGTGGTGGTGAGCAAAAGAGAGTGGGACACATGGCTTCTCCCATGACTCAATGTTCAACATCCCCCCCTTCCTTATCCTTAGGAATCATGTCCCTTCTCAATTTAGTTGCAGTGAACATAGCTGGTTGGGTTATTTAATTAAAATGCACATTTACATGATATCACAATTTAATATATGTCATATGTCCCGATATACCATCGGTGACCATTCCAATCCGAAACATAACATATCTAAATCGATGGTGGGGCCTTTGCCCTTAGCTCCGCACCATGATTATTTACAGTATATGTATCATGTATATTTAATGCAAGCGGGGTTAAAACTGGGGTATTACATTCCCCTCCCCCTTTAATAGCACTGTCCTTAGTGCTTTTACAAAATTTGAACAAAATGCTACATTGGTACTGCCTCAGTGTTCCATAGAATTGAACAAAAATGGATGTGCCAATTGCATGGCATCCTCCAGCTCCCATGTAGCCTCTTCAGGTCCATAGTGTGCCCATTGCACCTTTACCTACCCTATGGCTCAGTTTCGGAGCATTGTGACCTTCCTGTCGAGGATGCGCATTGGCTTGATTTGGAACTCTCCCTCGGGTTCCACCTAAATCACATCCCAATTTATCACATTGTTAGGATCATGTACATATTTCTTAAGCAAAGAAACATGAAAAACATTATGAACTCTAATACTAGTAGGAAATGCAAGTCTATATGCAACCGGCCCTATTTTTTCAAGCACTTCAAATGGCCCACAATATCTAGGTGACAGCTTGGCACAACTTCCAAGCTTCAAGGGACTTTTCTTTGCTTTCACTCTGAGGTAAACATGATCCCTAACACTGAAATCTCTGTTCATCCTATGCTTATTTGCATAGCTTTTCTGTTTGTCCTGTGCTGCCTTCAGATTCTGCCTAATCTTTATAACCTCTTGCTCCATTTCCTTGAGCAATTCTAGTCCAAGCACAACTCTGTTGACTGGGTTATCCCATGTCACTGGTGTCCTACACCTTCTTCCATACAAAGCTTCATACGGACTCATCCCCAAGGATGCCTACTGTCCATTGTTGTAAGAAAACTCTACCAAGTGTAAGTAATCTTCCCACTTGGTTGGTTTGTCCATCACATACATGCGAAGCATATCTTCAATCACTTGATTAACTCTTTCTATCTTCCCATCTGTCTGAGGATGGTAGGCAGTGCTGAAGTTTAGCTTTGTACCCGAATCTGCAAACAATCCATTCCAGAAATTGGAAGTGAACTTGACATCTCTGTCAGAAACTATTGCCTTCGGCAATCCATGCAATTTGAAAATCTCCTTCATGAAGATCTTTGCAATGTCATCAGTCTTATGCATAGACTTCACTAGTATAAAATGTGCTGCTTTTTTCAACTTGTCTACCACAACCATGATGGAATCATGTTGTCTCCAAGTCATCGGCAAGCCTTTAATAAAATCCATCGAAATAACTTCCCATTTCCATTTTGGGACTGGCAAAGGCTGCAACAAACTTGCTGGATGATGATGCTCAACCTTTACCTGTTGACATTTCATGCACCTTGAAATGTATTCAGCCATGTGCTTTTTCATACCTGGCCAAAAGTACTGCTTTCTAGCTGTAGCAATTGTCTCTTGATATCTTGGGTGACCAGAATATTGAGCTTGATGAATTTCATCCATAACAACTCTCCTCAAATCTGCTACATTCGGAATATAAATTCTACCTTTATAAGTAAGAACTCCATCTTCTTCCAATTTATATCCTTCATACTTCCTCTCAAGACTTTGCTGCTGCAATTTGTCTTTTACCTGCTCATACAATTCATCTCTGACAATGTGATTAACAATTTGCTGCCTCAAATCTGATTGGAAAATACTAAGAGAGGCCACATGTATATCATTACTCATCAATGGTAAATATAATTGCAGACACAAGTTAGGAAAGAATACTTATCTTATAGAGAACTTGTTTTGCAACCAGCTACGTCGCTGTAACGTTCCACCCAACCGTAGGCCCGCATGCTCTTTAATCTCTCAGCAATGCTGCCACCCTTGAGCCGGGCATGATTCCCCAAGGAATAAGGAACTAACAAGCTTACACATAGCCAAGGATAACAACACCACAAGGGTACACAGTTCAGCCAAGCCGACACAGTTGGGTCTATCAGGCGAACAACAGATTAGCTAATCCAACAAAGTTGGGTTTATCAGGCCATCCAGGAGCTGGGAAAGGCTAAATGCTAAGCTGATGAGCTCATTGAAGAGATGTATACACCCACACCAGAGCCATCCTGGCTTCTAGAACACCCACACACACCCAACATAAGGAAACCAGTCCCTTGTCTGCAACGCAGTCCCTCAGACCTTAATCTCCCTTCCAGTGCTATTCAGGGGTTGTGGATAAGAAAGACAGTTTAGTATCTCTATCTGTGTGGTTCTCAACCCACCAGGTTTATCAAGCACCTCAGGCCCTCATTCACCACTCCAATGCAGTCCGAGCACAAAAACACTGTGTGCAAGCAGCCAACAACTATTCAAGCTTTTACAGGGGAAAATCACTGTCAATCAGACATGGGCAAACAAAAGCCCACAACAACTATGAACCCATAGCTCTCGATCCTCAAGGCAATCGATTCTCAATCTATGCATGAGGGGAAAAAGACACAGCCAAGGCAAAAAGTGGAAGAGACCATGCTACCCCCACAGTTTAGGGACTCACAGCATCGAATTGATCCTTAATACAATCGCTGTAGAATTTGCATAGATTAGAAAAGGGTAAAAGAACAGACTACCACTCTATATGAGAAAGACAAAACACAACCCTACCGAACTATTGATGCCATTACAACCTCGAATCAACGGTGGACATAACAGAACAATACGCAGTCTGAAATTGATGGAAAAAGATAAAAAACTCTGCGTGAACAGAAGAAGAACATTTTCTCCGATTAGCAAGCGGTGTGTGAAGGAATGGCGAACCCCCAAACAATGAATTGGGGATATTTTAACTCAGTCCGCGTGAAGAAACTGAACAGACTCACGATCTGGTTAGTGGGCAGGCCATCTGCACGTCATGGAGAGTGAGAGTAGGCGTGGGCGTGGTCTTTCTGCCAGCAAATTGCTGCCCCAACTAACAATGGAAAACTAAGGTGGTGGTGAGCAAAAGAGAGTGGGACACATGGCTTCTCCTGATATACCATTGGTGACCATTCCAATCCGAAACATAACATAACTAAATCGATGGTGGGGCCTTTTCCCTTAGCTCCGCACCATGATTGTTTACAATATATGTATCAGGTATATTTAATGCAAGCGGGGTTAAAACTGGGGTATTATAGGAATCAAATGGGTCTATAAGACCAAACTAAATGTAAAAGGAGAGCTCAAAAAACACAATGAAAGGTTGGTTGCCAAAGGATATGCACAACAATATGGTGTATATTATGATTAAACTCTTGCTCTTGTAGCAAGGATGGATACCATCAGAGTTGTACTTACCATGGTAGCACAAAATCAATAGCCTATTTATCAAATGGATGTGAAATTTTCCTTTCTCAATGGTATTCATAAAGAAGAAGTTTAAGTAGACCAGCCACTTGGATATACTATCAAAGGTCATGAACACAAAGTGTTTAAGCTGAAAAAGGCCTTGCATGGTCTAAAACAAGATCCAAGATATTGTTACATTAGAATTGACTCATATCTCATCAACAATGGGTTTAGCATAAGCAATAATGAACCCACTTTATATGTCAAAAAAGAGCAACGTAAAATGTTGATTGTATGTCTTTATGTTGATGAAATGATTTACTCTATTAATTTAATGCTTGAAGAATTCTGGATAGTCATTGTAATGACCCTCAACGGGGTCTAAAAATATTAAAACTAATATGAATGAAGATCGTAAAATCTAGATAAAATTAGACTAAGAACCCCAATTTTTCTTTCTTCTAAAAGCTAATACAAGCAAGTCACACACACACACATGCACACACACTATTCAAGACGTACTTGTTCCAACTATAAACAATTAGAACACAATCTAACTTACAATCATTAAAATCAAATGAATTTTACTTAGATAAGTGTAAGAAAATAAACAACATAATTTACAACCATATATCTAACCTGTAAAATTGTCGAGATTTGCTAGTGTTTTCAAAGGTTGTTTTTGTTGTTGAAATCCTTGTTGAAAGCTCTTGTGAATTTACCAAGATCTACTAGTGATATGAGACTTGTTCGCTTTTGAATTCTTCGTTGCAGGATTTAGACAGATTTCCAATCACAATCAACCCATCTGTTTCCTCCCTTCCATTCTCTGATGGATACTCTCCTTCCCCCGGGACCCCCGAGCTCGACGGGGTTGACAATACATGGATAGAAACATAAATATAATGCTAGGTTGCTGCTGGGAGCCTTTCAACCCCACTCATAATGTATTGAACCACACTCTTCCACATTTGCCTTAGAGCCACTAAATGGTTTGGGCTCAAAACTATGGAAGGATTGAAGAAGAAGATCTTTCATTCTTACTTTTTCCAGTTTTTATTAACTCTTCTGTTAATAACAGTACATTCCATGCACCACCTTCAATTAACTCTTTCTTTACTTAATTTTTTTAATAATTAATTTAATTACCCACCAACTTTTAGTTATCATCGGTTCTCTAGTTCTTTTTCGATTAGTCAAAATTTTACTTTAGTTCAAGTTTCCTTAAATTACTCTTTTAACATATTTCTTGACTTTAGCTTTATTTACTTTCATTTCATTTGTTTTATTTTTTTTATTCATTTATTATTATTATTATTATTGTTATTATTATTATTATTTAACTTACTTTAATTATTATTATTATTATTTATTTAACTTACTTTAATAAATAGAAGTTTATTATTATTATTATTTATTTTAATAAAATTCTTTTCTGAACAATTATTAATACCCTCGATTCAAAATTGATGTTTATTTCTGTCGCATTCTGGTCACGACTAGGATTATCAAGGTGCTATGCTTCTCGCACGCCCTTCCTACAATTCCCACAAGAAGGGAGTTGGTTATGACTACTAAGCCGATGTTACCTCAGTTTTCCTACTCTCGGAAGAGCCAGATGGTTCCTAGGGAATAAGATCGAATCCTTATTGCGCACCCCCAGTATAATCTTTGTGATGGACTGACTTGCGGCCTACCCTCACGACACACACATATTATGAGCTAGAGTTTTCCTCACTCTATTCAAAGCTCATCCCGCCGCTTATTTTTTCGACTTACACATATAATCTTTCATCCTTGTCACTTGATGTGGGTCGATTGGAAATCGTAATCCCATTACCTGCAAATAAAACAATCTATGCATCAAATCTTATATACAAGATTTCAATTATAATATTATACATCTAATTTACCTCTAAAGTCGAGGTTTACCGACTCATCCCAAATCCATGCATGTCAGTACATCAAACACATCACAATAATCATATTATAAACAGTATTAATATCACTTTCCATAGTCCTTGACTCAACTAGAGTCTTTGCATACTGATGTTTTCTGGCGTTTCATGTACCTTCCTTTCGTGTCACACTTGATAGACCATCAAAGTACATGGTACATAATTTTTGTCAATAATTCATTATTATGAAACGTTATGCAACATTTAACCATTGTTGATAACTTCACATGATTCTTCATTCACAATTAAAATCATAATATCACTGCATTTATAATTGACCAAATGTTGACATCATTTTCATAATCATAATTTACTCCTCATATAATCAATATGTCAGATAATTCTTCTTGGGTCATATCTCATCCATAATTCATTGCTTCACACATGTCTAGGTCATCCGAAACCGAATTCCCTAAAAAATAAGTCCATACAAAGTTTTAAAATCTCAAATAAATAAATAGCCGAGTAATTCATCATAGAATTCCCTCAAATCATAGTTATTCTAATATCAAGAGTTAGGGTAAAAACAAGGTGTTACATACACCCCCACTTTAGGAAACTTCGTCTCTAAATTTTAGAATAAGTATAGATTATGTCTACGTATTTCTAATGCGTCTTCTCAGGTTGCAGTATTGGGACTATATATAACTTTGATATTAGATCCTCATACATGAATCATGCCATGCTAGTTTATACAGAGACCTAAGCATTGTACCTTAGTATAGACTCATCATTTCTATTTATATATAATGATTTTATTCAATTACCTTTCCTATATCTAAATGGGGTACTACATTCATGAAAAAGGAATTTGAAATGACTGAGCTAGGATTGATGAAGTACTTCCTTGGCCTATAAGTTACTCAAATTGATCAAGTTATTTTCATTTGTGAGCATAACTATGCTACTCATATTTTATAGAGATTCAGAATGGATAAATGTAAACCAACATAAACCCCCATTGCTCTAGGCACCAAGTTAACAAAGAATGATGATGGACCACCAGTAAAATCTACACTCTATAAACGAATGGTAGGAAGTTTAATGTATTTGAATGCAACTAGACATGATTTGATATATGTTGAGAGTCTTATTTCCATATTTATGGAGTCCCCTAAAGAATCTCACTCGAAAGTTGGAAAAATAATTCTGAGATATGTTGCAGGAACACTTGGATATGGCCTCTGGTATACTCATACACCAGACGATAATCTTACAGGGTAAATTGATAGTGACTTCGCAGGTAGTATTGATGATAGGAAAATCACATCTGATTATGCTTTCCATTTGGCTACAAATCTGATCTCTTGCGCATATCATAAACAACCCATTGTCCGACATGTTTGTCATCTTGCCATGGATCTTGGATACAAATACTTTTAAAGGATATGGGACACATTGAAAACGATCCAACTTCTATTTTCTGTGATAATAGCTCTACAATAGAGTTGACCAAACAAGAATGTATTTTGAATAGAAAAAAACAAACACATTGACACTCGCTATCATTTCATTCATGAGTTAGTCAACGATGGACAAATTTATTTACAGGTTTGTAGCTCTAAGGAACAATTGGCTGATATGTTCATCAAACCATTGGGAATAACGACATTTGAATATTAGAGAGAGCACTTAAGCATTGGCAGTGTTGAAGATGTTCTACAAGTTGAGATTAAGGGTGTGTGTTAAAGAATGTAATCTCACTGGTCAAATGCAACATTAATTAGTTAATTAGTTTATTTGGTCACCTTATCTTGATTAGTGACCCATAGTATTTTCTAGCCCATAACATTGACCCATGGTATTGTTGTGATGTAATCTTATTAATACTTGAGTCTAATAATGAGAAGGAAATCAATATGCTCATTGTGTGTTCCCCCATCTTCTGGTTCTTTTCATTAATATTTAACACCAACATCTTCTGCTTCTATTAGATGTAATGATTTATTGATAGTTGAGTTGTCCTGCATCCTTGATGCAAAAGAAATTGTACAGCTGAAATAGGCATCTCGACGTGAGAATCCTGTGCTAAGGGATCATGGGTCGCTAATAGTTTTCTTAATCGGGCTCATGGGTCACTAGCCATTGAAACAATTTTATGCTTCATGGTTCAACCTGAAATGATTATAAATCTCACACAATTCAATTTGAAATGATTTTATTAACCAACTATTCAATTTGAAACAATTGGATTTACTTATAAAACTATTGAGTTTACCTTTCATTGAACCTATTGAAAAACAATTTTGGGTATAATTAAGTCGATAGGCGTATATATCTTGGAATTTTGGGGTGGACTATCATCTATGTTTTTTTATCTACACATGAGACTGAGGCAAGTGTACTTTCTAGATTGACTCTATGGTTGTCGTCCAAAATTAAACGAGAATGAGACAAGTGTACTGTCTAGATTGAATCTATGGGCGTCGTCCAAAATTAATAATTAATAATTTCAAAAAAAAAAGCTTAATTAACATGTGATAAGTACAATTAGTGATAGTTGTAAAAATTAAAATTAATCTTCATCTATTCGATTATTAGATATAACTACGAGCTTAACTCCATCGATTATCAGATACAACTATTAGCTTAACTCCAATTATTCTAGAACTATTAGCTTAACTTCAACTCTAGTCACAGTTATATTGGATAAATATTAGCTTAACTATTAGATACAACTATGATCTTAACTCCAATTATTCTACAACGATTAGCTTAACTTCAACTCTAATCACTTAAGGATTAGTCCAACCGCATTTAGCATCTAGGAGTCTAACTACTATGTCTTAACTCCAATGATTCTAAAACTATTAGCTTAACTTCAACTCTAATCATGATTATATTGGATAATTATTAGATTATCTATTAGATACAATTATTATCTTAACTCCAATGATTCTACAAGTATTAGCTTAACTTCAACTTTAATTTCTTAATGCTTAGTCAAAGTGCATTTGGCATATATGAGTCTAGCTAATGTGCCTCCAAACTCCTAATAAAATCCTCCATGTGGTAGTTGGGAATGTAGCTAATATACAATTAGTATGACATGTTTAGGTTTACATTATAGATATTAATTAGGTTTTCGAGTCTTTTTAAACAAGGTTAAGAGATAGATTAATATTCAACGTTATAGCTCAGTCAAGTAGAATGAAATACTTGGGGTTGTGGTATAGAAGCTGAACTGAAAACTCGTTTGGTGCAGAGAAAGAATTTTTCCACGTAGAAGCAGAAAGAATTACTGATAACTATTCCATCCATATTCCATCTTGGTCTCTGTGTATTTTGATTTGATATAGCCGAAAAATGTGATACATGTTGTTATCGGATTCAATTTAAAATTTCTAGTGTGGTGCAGAGTGCCAAGCATGATATTTGTAGTGCATAAGCAAATGAAATATTAGATTCCAGATTCCTCTATATGCAATGTTAAAAATAAAAGTGGTTTACTTATTTAGCAATTTTTTGATCTTGGAATTCTACCATATGGAAAGTTCAGGTTTTCCTTGTTATCTAAGCATTTGAATTAGTTTTTGACGATAAAGTTCATCTTCATGTGTTTGAATTACTTTTTGAGATGTGGTTTGATCAAGAATTGGATGAGACTCTAAAGACATGTTACATCTTGGGTTCTGTTCCGAAAAAATTGTAAAAGCATTTACATCTTGCAACAAACTTGAATGATAATTTTCAAATTTCAATTTGATTCTTCTCTTCAAAATCCTAGATAGAATAAATCTAGAAAAAATGGTCTCTCAATCGCTTAATATATTCTCTCGAATAGAACAATAGTGATTGTTTTTTGTTTTCTCCTCTATTAGTTCATGGTTTCTAGGTCATAGATGTGATTTATCTCTTTAATAGATGAAGAGATACGAAAATTTGTTATCTGATTGATTGTTGGAATGAGCATGGTTTGGATGTTTCTCTGTATATGAAGACTAAGGGATTTCATATGTGTAGTTATTTTTTAACCATCTATTAAACAACAACAATCTCTCATCCAAATGTTGTCATTTTAACAAGTCTTTATATAAATTGATGGTTGAATTATTAAGAGAGGGAAAACTTGAAATGGTTAAAAAATAAGTCAATGGGTGAGTTATTTGGATTATTTAATAATTTAACAACGAGTTCTGCAACTTCGTATCGTCCATTTCTTCAGTTAAAGGACAAGGAAGTTATTTTAATTATTGAACTGTGAATTCAATTAATAGTTGAAGAAGAGTTAGGTTTGTTATTTAATAGTTTTCCCCCATGATCAATCAACATGGGAATCGAAGTAAGGGTCTACTTTTATTGAATTGAAATGGAGACATTGTAGAGTGGAGATGGCATCGTGATAAGCTACAGAGAGGCGATGCTGGGAGCAATATGTAAAGGATGGAGACGAGTGAGTTGGATAATAAAATCTGAAGTAAGTCTTAAATAAATATTTTAAACTAATTGTATGTATTCTTAATTGGTGGTGATGAATACCGATGGAATTGAACACCCAACCATCTATATCGCAAATTTATGGAAGTTTGGAAGGATTTACTTTTGAATTTCAATGGATGGCTGAAAGTTTAAGTAATATTGTACATTTCAGTTTACGACACTCTCTTTTCGAAAGAATATCAATGTTGGAAAGTTAGAACTAATGTTTTACATTGGCTGCGGTTTGATGCGGTAGAAAAAATGAAATAACCATTTAACAAATATCGTAGTTATATTCAGTTAACCTATTCACAAATATTATAATGTTATTTGATGTTTTCCAAATTAACCGAAAGCTTTTGAAAACAATGAAAAATGAGTCAGTTCTGCAAATTCTTGGGTGGTCTTCCATGTGGAGTTATGAACCAATTTGGCTCTTTTTTCTTCGTGATATTTTAATAAAACGTTGTTTTTCGTGTCGAAAAAAAATTAAAAAAGAATTTTATTTAAAATATTAAACAATTAATATTAAAATAAAATTACATAAAAAAAATTGTTTGAATCTTTGAAATAGAACGAAACAATGTTTTATAAGTAACCAACAGCTAGAGTTTAATCAAACTTCTATTTTTCAACAATATGGAATATCCAACCTACATAGTTCCACAATCTTAATTTTGTGATTGTGGATAAAAGTTCAAGTTTTTGAACATTATTGAAATCTAATACATAATACCACAATTTTGTGTATCAGAGTTGAAATACGGAGTTATGAAAAATGAGCAGATGAGCAGATCGTGCCCTGGAAACTGATGCCATTTCAGCTAGCTTCCCATACTGAGTATATACTCTCTAAAGACTATAACATACTAAGTTTATAAAGCTATATAAGATCACAGTAGATTATTGTGGACCTTCATGTTACCAGTGACCAGTTACATGTTTAGCTTTGTCATTTCTGCGTCGAACTTTTCCATTGCTTTAGTGGGCAAGAAAGTGAGAACTCTCATACCATGCTGTGTTTTGTCATCTGTATTTGTATTGGGAGGTGGAAGAAAAACACAGATATTAACAGATGGAATGCTTACTGAAGTCACGTTCATTGCCTCTCCCCAACCAAAATCCACTTGTGAGTATGCCATGCGGCTCCAGTCAGACAAATACAGTTCTGCTGTAGTAGGGAGCCCGCCTTGCTTTTCAGGACTTTGGAGTTCAAGAAAATCGATGGCAGACCTAAGATATTCATCTGTCAGTCTCGCCTTTGCTTCCTTCACCATGCGTACCAAATCCCAAAGGGAAGACTCACTTACAACTTTAGCAGATACTGCAACACACGCACCGAAGAAACCATTACCGTAGTACCCTTCTGGGAGTGGCCGTTTGTACACCTTTCTCACATTTACAGCGAAAAGAAGGCGTACTTCTTCATCGAAAGGAATTTGAAGAGCCTTCACCCTTGATTTCCACACGAATGCGGCCAAGGCTTCAAACGTTGAACAATATAAATACTGCTCATCGTCTTTCGGCTTACCTGTTAAAACATTATTCTTGAGTTTATTTAAAGATTGAGCAGTCAGGAGAAACGATCGCTGGATTAGGCCTGCAGTTGCGTCGATTAGGTTGCTTCTGCTTGGGGTTATGGTAACAAGTTCTTTGTGCTCAAACTTGACTGTAGGTGGGTTTCGTGGCTTCAGAATTTCTCTCTTCCATACGGGGCGCATTACAGATAAGAGCGGCATTCCTCTTGCAAGATCAGCGATTGCGTAGAGAAATTGTGAAAATCCTAGTCCATCAATCATGCAGTGCGAGAGGCTAAGTCCCAGAACGAACCCTCCACAAAGAAAACGCGTCACCTTCAGACAACCATGAATGAGATTACGTGTTGTTCTTTTTTATCAAATTTCAATCACGTAAATTCAACTATTTTCATGGTTTACTATTTCGATTCCATCGAGAAAAATACTGGATATTGAATGTAACGTGCATGCGAATCTGCGATTACTAATTAAGACAAAAATAACGCAGTTAGTTTTTTGCGACACTTATAAAGAAACCTTTTATATTTTCAATATATATTATTTTATATATACTTTTATTAAATTATATCCTAAAACATTTTGGGTGGAAAGGATCTGTTATGTTTGAGAGAGAATAGAAACATTGAAGATAAAAATCACTTTCTCTTAGAGTGCCCTCAATATACCCACATTAAATCTCACTTTCATAATCTTTGTTGTAATACCGATTTTCCTAACCTCTCCGAACACTTCTCACCAAACTCTTTGAGTATAGAAATACAATTTTAAAACAAACTAATTAATTAGTTACTTTAGGTCTAATAGACCAAAGTTTGATTTAAGTGGGTAGTAAACTTAAATTTTCTAATATAAATTAATAATTTACTTTTAATTTAAATTGATTATTTATATTAGTCTTTTTCCAGTATAAAACCACAATCTTATGAATATATATATGAATTTTATTATATATATATATATATATATATATATATATATATATATATGAATTTTATTGTTTGATAATTTTAAAGTTCAATTATTTTTTAAGGTTAATTTTTGAAAAAACTTTGTAGTAAGTCTTCAAGCATTTATATATATATATTTTTATTTTTAGTAGATTTTAATTTTTTTTATAATAAATTATAAATTATTATTTATTTAATATATAATTGAATGAAAATTATGATATTAACATCTTGATGATGATAAAGAAGATAGTTAACTTCCATTGAAAATTTATTTGCTTCAAAGTTTTATTTGTGTTGAAAAAGCTTGGAAATGACCATCCTAAACTAGTAGAATTTTTGACATAGAAAGTTAGTAAGATTTGTAATTTAACAAAAATTAGATCTTCACAATTACGATTAATAACTTATAATATGAATTTTTTTTTTATCTTTGGAATTTTAAATTTAATTTTTAAAATATAAATGATGAATAAAAACTTTATATTTAAAATTCAAAATATTAAAAAAATCAAATATATAAGATAACAGATAAAATTTAAAGGGACATTTAACTTCCAGTGATTTATATATATATATGAGTGTTCACTTGCCACAAGTTAAATTGTTATAATAATTATTTTTGTTAGAAAAATTTGTTCAGGAATCCTAAAATTAAACTAGATTTATTTCTAAACGTATAGCAGTTTTTATTTGAGATTTGGGGTGATAAATTGATTCTATGGAAGCCATTCAAAATTCTAAATAAAACATTATTTAAAAAATGAGTATAAAAAATAACTGGAAGCTTATGAATGGATAACTAATAGCGACACTTAGCTGGTCAATGGATAACCTACACTTCATGGTAGATAACTAGAAGAATTTAAGATAAAAAAGCAAGAATATAAAAAATAAATCATAGTTGGTAAATAGATAATAGAAAGAATAAGACTATGATAAATAGATAATAAAAAGAATAGAATGATAACATATAACTAGGGCATGTATAACTTATAATTAAACCTGTTTAACTTATAATTAAACCTATTTAACAAGAAGAATTTAAAAAATAAAAAAATTACAAACTTTCATAAATTATTACTTTCTCTCAACTATTTGATCCCGATCTACCTCATCCAACTACAAACTAAGAACTACCAGTTAATATACAAACTTATCTTTTTAGAAATCAACAACCAATGTTTTTGGAAATCAAGAACCAACTCTGACTACACATTTTTATCCATATGAAGAATAACTAACAGCAAGGCACTGGAATGGATATTGCAAATTTTGGGTCCAACTTAATCGCGTCAGAAGAAAAAAAATGCAAACTGGAATGGATATTGCACATTTTGGAAAAATGCAAAGGAATGGATAATAGCTAAGCCGTTCCTTGCATATTTGTTACCTGAATAATCAGAGGAGGGATATCATGATGCTCATATGTCACTGGATATTCGTAGAGCAGTTGCTTCGAGCATGGTGTGAGCTGGGCCAGGTATCCAACTTCCTCCAGACTGCAGTTTGCATTCCCTTCAACGAACACGGCCCCTTCTCCTGTACACCATACCTCAAGCTTTCCATCAGCGGTTTTTCTCATCCGTCCAGCCAGAGGATAGTAGTAAACCAGAGCCCTGGAAATCGCATGTCGGATAACCTCGGCTGGATCCGCATAGTTGGTGGGACAAGTACCATAAACGTGGAGGGTTTGACATCTGACCCTAACGCCAGCCTGAGTGTCAACGTTTGACAGGTAAAGAACCTCCTTAGGCGTACTCTCAGCTGGAACCACCACGATGGGCTGCTGTGTAGCTACAGGGAAGCTGCCAGTGCTACTGTCACCTCCATTCTCAAGCTGCTTGCCCATTACTCAGTCAGCTTTTGGCTGCTGAACCTTTTAGCGACCAGCTCTAAGTTATCACACACGGAGAGAATTTGTGACTTTTGGAGCCTTGCGAAATGTTTAGACAAAAATGGGATGAACAATATTATCGAGCCCCGAGTGTATAAATATGGGAAAGATATTAAGAAAACTATGTAAGTGGGTTGTTGTTGATACCTTTCATTACAGCTAGAGAAATATTTTACAGCTTTTTCTGATGTGACCTTAGTTGACTGTAATAGCGTGTTCAAAAAAAAATATCTGTTGATATTTCCAAAACAGCCCAACTTACGACTTTATGTTTTGAATTTTATACTTATATTGCGTTTACAAAATTCACAATTTGTTTTTTTGACAGTGCAGTACCGTTGTTAAATGGACGAGAAAATAATGAGTGTAATTATTTTGCATTTAATGTAGGTATAGCAAAGCCTTGAGATTTGGTCGAGGTTGTTGTTGACTTTGAAACCTTCACACATGGATATATATATCTAGATGGTTGTATGAGAGTATGGTAGACGTTTTGGAACACTCTGGATCATTATTTTGGCGAATTTTTCAACGAACCGAAATCCGGCTAAATTTATTTCTATGGAGCTGGGTGCACCCACTGTCATTGTTTTTGCTCATTCATTCATTGATTATTGAATGTCAATGGCTTGAATGATTCACCGATTTTTATTTTGAATGGGTTAAAGAGAATTATCTTCACTCTGAATTTAATAAATTGTGAAATATTGGATACCAAACTTGTTCTATGTCTGTCTATGCTCAACTTATCGTATTGAGGTAGAAGTAGGGATCTTTAACTAGGAGTTTGAAATTCTTGCTGTACTTGGTGTTTGCAATATTTTTTCAGCATTATTGCACAGAAGAGGTGCATTCTACAGCTCATTATGAGAGAGATGTGTAACTCCTTCAGTGCTCATCCTAAAGTTGACAATTGTACTTTATAAAAGAGAATAAAATATTATTAAAAATAACATGTGGGCTTAAAATAAATTTAAATTATTTAGAATTGCATATATATAAAACAATATAAATTAGATAAACTAAAACCATAAACATTGTATTACACATTTCCTCACACTTTTACTTTAAAAAGGGTTTACACTTTGAGATATTTGGTCCTTTTAGGTGTTTGGTAGATCCCCTTTTAGATGGATCTATGCTGGTAATTAACTAAACCAACTTACACTTGACTAGGGCCACTTGCAAGGTTCCATCTAAATGACACACAACATATCACATATCACAACAACTTTGGAAGGAGAGATTTCTAATGTTCTATATTTGATATTGGGTACTTAAAACTTGAGTGAGAATTAGGGTAACATTTTAATTGTTTATTATCTATTTGATTTAGTTACATTCATTAAGATTATTATGATATTAACATATGGACTCTTTAAATGTGAAGAGTAAATGGAATTTATTATTTTGTTTTATCAATGTTGATGAATATATTATGTCATTTGAACATGCAATTAAATATGGGATATTAATATGTGAATATCAATTCAGGTATACTTTGAGATAGAACAAGTATAATATATGTTTGAAAGATAATTACATGATTATATTAAATGTTGTTTTAGTAACATGAATTAACACTTTAAAGAGTTGAGGGTGTTGTTTTAGTGCATGACAATTTTGCCAATAATAAAAATAATATTTTTAAATTTTGTTTTAATTATCTAAGTGATCAAACCTCAAAAACGATATGTCAATTGTCCTAAAAAACGGTATGTCAATTGTGGGTGCAGTGTTTGAATGTATTAATGCAATTATTTGGAAATGGTTTTTTTATAGCATGTAGAGGTCGGTGTTCTTTAGTGCACCATACAATTTTTTTCAAAATGGTTGAGAAACAAAAGAGTTATGGACAAACACTAACACTTTGTTTTTTGAGTTGAGGAGTGATGACACAAGATAAATAAGAAAAACTAGAAAAAAAATTATTCTTGTTGAAAATTACATATTTGAAATTTGCAAAAAAAAACATAAATGTTTCTAAAATTTCATTAAAAAATGGAGATGTGTAGCATAACGTAACGAATGGCTAAACACAAGCATATTGAAAATTTGGATATAATGCTCAATTAGCCATGGTTTATCATACTCCAAGGCATAGGCATGATGAATCCAAAGCAAACTCCGAAGCAGACACAGGAATAAGAATGTCACGCCAACATGGGTGGAGGCTCGACCATAGTGGCAATAAACACACTCATTTTTTTTAAAATTCAAATATGTCTCGGCGCCAATGATAAATGTGTGCACATTATATTAGTGCAAAACGCGTGCACTCTATGTAAGCCTATAACTTCAGATTTGACTGGATTTCCAATTATAACAATACTTTTATTATTTTATCCTCCCCCCCTCCCCCCTATTCCCCCTAACTCTTACTAACCCTCCCTTCTCCTCTCCCTACCTCTAACCCTCCTCCTCCTCTCCATACCTCTAACCCCCATCCTCTCTCTCCCTAACACACCACTGCCCCATTGGTTCTCTCTCTCTCTCTCTCACACACAGACACACATATGCCTATGTCTCCCCTTACCACTAACGCCTATATGTCCCCTCCCTCTCACCCCTAAACCCCTAACCCTTTCTCTCCACCAAGCACTCACATGAAGTTGGTTCCACCTTTTAGTGTCACTTTAAAAATCAGAAATGCACTTGGGTGTGTGCAAGCTGATGAGGGTCTCTTTTGACGCGTTAGATGCAATAGAAAATTGAAAAAACAGGCATCCATCAACTTGCATGGATATTTTGAGACACTTACACAATGAATCTTGCGATGAGTAAAAAACGAGAAATGTAGTAAATTAAATGACGTTTCCAAATATATAATTTTTTTCTATTGAAAATGTTGTTAACTATCTAAAGTTAGATATTTTATAATGAACATTTTTTATTTTTGGGACAAATTATAAGGTATATGTTTTTGTGGGTGCATCCTTTGAGTGACTAAATGATGGAATAAACTTACGAAAATTGGTATACATATAGAGAACATATAGTACTAGTGCATGACTATTTTTTTAATAATAAAAATAATATTTTTATTTATTTTTAATTATGTAAGAGATCATACCTCGAAAATGGTACGTCAATTGTGGGTGCAGCATTTGATTGTCTTAATGCAATTATTTGGAAATGGGTTTTTTATAGCATGTAGAGGTCAATGTTCTTTAGTGCACCATACAATTTGTTTTTTAAATGGTTGAGAAACAAAAGAGATATGGACGAAACACTCACAGTGTGTTTTTTTAGTTGAGGAGTGACATGGGGACTTCACTTAGTGAACATCTCACATAGCACGTGCGATCGTGGGATATTAAAGAACACCCTTAATTTCCAGATATATTGACCCAA
>LPNX010020385.1:162404-176549 GCA_001517045.1 Pseudotsuga menziesii | reverse complement strand
CCAATCCAACTACCTCTAACCCCCACCCCCCTATTACATCCCCACATTAATATAACCCCCGCACCACTCCTAAAATCCTAACACATCCCTTCCTCTCACTCTCTCACACACACACATCCCTATGTCTCCCCTTACCACTAACACCCCCTAACCTATCTCTCTAACACACACACACACACACACACATCCCTATGTCTCCCCTTACCACTAGCACCCCCTAACCTATCTCTCTGGCACACACACACAAATCGCTATGTCAGACCTTACCACTAGCACCCCCTAACCTATCTCTCTGACACACACACACATCCCTATGTATCCCCTTATTACTAACACCCCTTAACCTATATTTTTGTCACACACACAACCCTTGAGTTGTAAAACAATATAGTTAGGTTAAAGAGAGGGGGGGTGTTAAGGTGCAAATACTAAGGGAGTGCTTGTTAATTCCCCCTAAACCTTGAATGATCCCTTAGCTGTGCAACTAACTTCTTAAATGCTCCAAAATTCTATTAGAGTAAAACACGCCCCCGTTTTATGTGTCCAAAACCTGCCCCCGTTTTAGTTAACAATAACGCGTGTGCGTTTAGCCTCAGTATAAATAATAGAAGTCCTTGTTTGAGAAACACTCTAACACATTTCACACAGGTTTGACAGTCCGTGTGCAATTTCAGGTTACAGACAGTGTGTGAACATTCTCTTCTTCACCATATTATCACACAAAATTGTTTTTGACATCAAGCACCTCCACCACAAGTTTCTAAGTATTGCTTGGAGCATGGTATACACTGAGGAGCAAGAAAGAATCCATTAATTGAGAAAGGAGCAACATAGAGCATATCCACCATTGTTTTTCTTGCAATTGAGGAGCTAGCAGAGGGAACATTAATTTGGTCATTGTGGTGGAGTGTGTAGACACAGCTGAGCAAGAAACACAAGAAACAAACCAAGCTTTGGTAATTTCCAATTGAAGAGCACCATAGAGAATCTCCACCATTGTTTTTCTTGCAATTGAGGCGCTAACAAAGGAAACATTAACTTGGTAATTGTGGTGGAGTATGTAGACACAATTGAACAAGAAACAAACCAAGCTTGAGGAATTTCCCATTGAGGAGTACCATAGAGCATTTCTACCATTGTTTTTCTCCCCCCTAACTTGAGTATCTAGACACCATTGAGCAAGAAAGAAACCAAGCTTTGGTAGTCTCCCATTGAAGAGTACCATTGAGTAGGTAGCAAATGAAATAATATATATCATTGATTATTGTGGTGATGAGAAAATCACGCAATCGAGAAAGAAAATCAGCAAGGAAGAGGATGCTACAGTTCTTCCTACCAGTTCACATCAAGAAAGACATAAGCATTCACTTGAGGGGCCTTCTGTGGAAATTGAACCCAAGAGACGGAACAATTACACTCACAAAATTGCTAATCAATCATGCAAAATTCACACGAAAGGAGACTGAAATTGGAGCATAACACTAATCTGTATTCAATAAGTGTACAATAGCAAACCTTGTGAAGTAATAGGCTGCTACAATATATAGTTACATGAGAGAATCGAATGCATAAAGATGCCATTCTAAATAGTAAAAAAGTAGGCTTACTAAGTCTAGTCAAATCCCCCATAGATGCATAAAGCAGTTTCCAAATCTATGAAGATGCTCATGAATTTGCTAAGTCAAGTGGGAAAGCTAAAGAGGGATGGAAATACAACTCATATATTCTTTTATTTGGAGAAAAGGAAGGAGGATGATGTGGGCAAAAAACAAGTCAACTACACCTAGTCTATCTTTTCCTTTTGCCTTAAATCAGAATAAAACAAGGCAACTTTTCAGAAAAAGTAGATATGTGCTTTTGAGGATCTGGAATAAAGCACACATGCTCAATTGGGTTTCCATGATGTTTCCCAAGTGCTCCATGACTCAGTTTTAGCATGTGTGACTTCTAGAACTTGTAGAAGGAAACTAGCATAGAATGGAATCTAGGAAACTAGGTAATAAGGCAAAAATAATTAAAATTAATGTCTACGATAGGTAACTATGGGTCGATTATTCTAACACCCCCCTTTAAGCCTGAATTTATGAGTAAATATCATAAAACTATAGGGCCTAGCAACAAGGCTTAGTCACCCTTTACATACTGCTTGTCCATACAACCAAGCAAAGAGGCAAAAACCAAGTGGGAAAATCCTCCCTTAAACATGGACAGGAAAAACAAAATTTTGGAAATCTTGTCATCAATCATGCTTCACAGCATGATCAGAAATCCCCAGTAGTGATTTGAGATTGCTGAAGGTCTTCTCACAAAAAAACTTTGGTGAAGATGTCTGCTACTTGTTCTGAAGATGCACAGAAGAGTAGATCAATGGTGCCATCATGCACAAGCTGATTGATGCAATGCATATGGATCTCAATGTGCTTGGTTCGCTGTCTCTGAGTTGGATCATTGTATATTTGAATGGTGCTCTAATTATCACAGTAGATATTAGTTGAAAACTATGATTCGAAACCACATTCTCCACGTATCCCCTGCAACCACAAACATTGAGTTGCTGCATTTACAACTCCTCTATACTCTGCTTCTGTAGATGAGAGTGCTATGGAACTCTACTTCTTGCTTGACCAGCTGATTGGTCCTTCTACAAGCATGAAAACATATCCTAATGTAGACTTTCGATCTGTGTTGTCATCTGGCCAATCACTGTTAGTAAACCCAATCAAATCAAGATCAGATTTTGCTTTGTAGAAGATCCCACAAGTTCTTGTTCCTTGAACAAAGTTTAGGATACTTTTGGATGCTGTCCAGTGGATCTCATGAGGTTGATCCATGTATCTCGAAGCCACACTAACTGCATAATATAGATCAGGTCAAGTGTGTGTAAGATAAAGAAAACACCCAATCAACTGCCTATACAGTGTATTCTTTACCATAGGAGAAGAACCTGCTTCTTCAAGCTTAACTCCTAAAAGGAAGGGAGTCTTACTTGGCTTGCAATATTTCATTTTGAACTTGTTCATCAAATTCAGAGCATATTTGGACTGATGTAGTTTGATTCCATGTTGGGATTGAGCAATTTCGAGACCCAAGAATTGGCTCAACAATCCCAAATCTGTCATAGAAAATGCATGGTTCATTGCATCCTTCAAGGAGGCAATCTCTTTCTTTGAACTTCCTGTAATTAGAAGGTCATCCACATACAATACAATAATCATCAAAGAACCATGAATAAGCTTCAAATAGACATTAGGATCAGACTTGCACTAAACAAAACTCAGTGATAGCAAAAAGACATCAATCTTGGCATGCCAAGCCCTGGGGCCTTGATTGAGCCCATACAATGATTTCTTTAACCTGCACAATTAAGATGGATTAGAAACTTACCCTTTATGTTTCTTCATGTAAATCTCTTCAGTGAGATCTCCATTTAGGAAAGCACACTTCACATCCATGTGATGTACCTCCCACTACTTCGAAACTGCAATGGCTAGAGCTAGCCTTATGGAGTCCATATTTTCCACTGGTGAAAATGTTTCATTGTAGTCAATACCATGTACTTGTGAGTATCCCTTGGCTACCAATATTGCCTTATATTTCAAAGGTGAACCATCATCAGCAAACTTAGTCTTGAAAACCCACTTACAATGAACTAGCTTCCTCCCTGGGGGACTCATCAACCAGTTCCCAAGTGTTCTTCTTCTGGAGTGAGATGAATTATTCTTTCATGGATGTTTGCCATCTTGGATCATGTGCTGCATCTTCATATGTCTATGGATCTAATTCAACCATCAGATAGCACTTCTAAGCAAATAGAGGATCTTTCACACAAAGGGCACTCTCAAATTTAGATCTAGTCCTCCTAGTGTCACTAGGATTTCTAGTTAGTTCCCTAGCTGCATGAATGGTCTTTGCTGCCCATTTTGGTCTTGTAGGACTATTAGGATCTGTAATCAAATCATCATTATTAGAAATATCAAAATTAACAAACTCATTAGTCTCTCCACTTACAATTAATGGATCTGGTGGTGAAGAAGACTCTCCAACTTCAACTGCTACTAAAGGCTCTTCTTGGAACTCAACACTTATTTCAATGAAAGATTTATTAGTGCTCAAGTTGATCAGCTTGTATCCTTTTGAATCTTTAGAATACCCAAAAAATAGGCACTCTTGGCTTTGGGGCTTCAAATCCTTCCTCTTTTCAGTTGGAATTCTAGCCCAAGCTTTTGAGCCAAAAATCCTGAAATGGGTCACATATGGCTTGTGCTCACTCCAAGATTAAAAAGGAGTAATACCATAAAGATGATTATGAGGCACCCTATTCTAGATGTAGGATGCATATTTTATAGCCTCGGCCCAAAACTTTGGTGGCAAAGTCTTAGCGTCCATCATGCAGGTTGCCATCTCCTTCAGTGATCTATTCTTTCTCTCAGCAACACCGTTTTGCTGTGGTGTGTAAGGGATTGAATGTTGCATCTGAATACCTGCATATTTAAAATACTAAATGAACTCAAACTTGACATACTAACCACCATTATCAGATCTGAGGATCTTGAGTTTCCTCCCAGACTGGTTTTCAACCAAGGCTCTAAAGACTTTGAAGAGGTCAAAAAATTTAGACTTATGCTTTAGGAAGTAAACCCAACGATACATGGAAAAGTCATCTATGATGGTCAGTGCATATTTGGCTTGAATCATGGACATATGAGGGAATGGACCAGCAATGTCACTGTGGATCAGGTCAAGAGGTACAGAGGTTCTCTCATGACTAGCTTTCTCATACTTGTGCTCTGGGTGTTTTCCTAGGATACAACCTTGACATACTCCCTTAGAAAACTTGATCTTTGGTAACCCTATGACCATATATTTTTCACTCAAATAAGAAAGATACTTTTATTTTAGATGGCCAAATATTTCATGCCAAAGCTTGCTTGCTCCATTAGCATGAATCAGAAGAGCAGAGGGGTTTGAGTAGGGTAGAAAATGGGAAAACTTGTATACCTTCGAAGTGTGATCTACAACACTTTTTGCTATGACTTTACCATTCGAAATCTCAGTGATTTCAACATCATTAGGGGAGAAGATGACCTTATTTGGAGACCCAGTATGAGTCATCTGATACATTGAAAAGAGATTAGAGGAAAGACCTAGAAAACACAACACATTATTGAACTTACCATGGTCAAGATCAATCCTTCCCTTCCCCAAACTGTGAGTGAGAGAGTCATCTCCCAAAACTATTGGTGGACCTTTCGACATGTCAAGAGAGGATAATGTCTCTTTTATCGAAACCATATGTCTAGAAGATCCAGAGTCTATGATGAAGCTAGGTGAGCTTGATGTACCAGCAACCAAGGCATGTACTCTCTCTCTGTCCTTTGAATTTGATCCTCCGTCCCTCTTCTTTGAGCAATCAGGAAGGGAGATGTTATTCTTCTCCAGGAGTTGGGTCAACATGTTAATTTGATTCTTCATACAAGAGCTCTCAGAATGATAGCCCTTACTGCAGTATGCACACTTGCTCATTTCTCCTTTGTTCTTCTTCTTCTGGGAGTTCTTCTTGGAACCCTGGGGATCCTTTTGAGACTTGTTCTTGTCTCTCTTTTTCTCAGGTGGCTTTTTATATTTTTCTTGATTTTTGAATCCACCTTTGAATCTCCAACAACCAAATCTTGGTATTTGAAAGGTTTGATGGTGCCCATCATGACCAACTTATCTTGCTCATGTGTGAGGAATTCCATGAACTCTGCAAGATTAGGCATCTTCCAGGCTCAAGCTGTCAACTTGGTGGCATGGAAGGTCGAAACAAACACTGAATAGTTAGGACCAAGCTTATAGAGTAAGGCCAAAACTAGTTGCTCTTCCTTCTTTTTGATCCCACACCGTTTCAACTGCAAAACAAGGGCCTTGAACTTGGAAAAGTAGAGTTGCAATTATTTGAAGCTACTGGGACTTAAGGAGATCAGCTCATTCTCAATTTGATGCCCTCTCATCTCATCTATATTTCCAAAAATCTCTTCTAGCTTCTCCCACACTTCATTAGGTGATGTCAATCCATCAAGATGGAAGAGGAGGTCTCTTGAAATGCTTAGACACAAAACACCATAGGCCTCATCCCTCCTGTTATGCCATTTAATTTTATCTGCAACTACATTGGGCTTTGCCTCAATTTTCATAGTCACCCTCTAGAGACATTTTTCTCTCAACAATATCTCCATCTTAGCTTTCCACTCAAATAAATTAAATGGAGTCAAGATGATCTTTTGAGATTGGTCCATAGCTCAGAAACTATGCCCTCCAGTCAGCAGAATGCGCTCCCAGTCAAGATGTTGAACCTGAAATAGAAATAAGGAAGGAGAGAAATTAATCTACAAAGGATCTGATACCACATGGAAATTGAACCCAAGAGATATAACAATTACACTCACAAAGTTGCTAATCAATCATGCAAAATTCACACCAAAGGAGACTGAAATTGGAGCATAAAACTGATCTGTATTCAATAAATGTACAATATCCAACCTTGTGAAGTAATAGGATTCTGCAATATATAATTACATGAGAGAATAGAATGCATAAATATGCCATTCGAAATAGTAAAAAGGTAGGATTACTAAATCTAGTCAAATCCCCCATACGTGCATAAAGAAGTTTCCAAATCTATGAAGATGCTCACCAATTTGTTAAGTCAAGTGGGAAATCCAAAGAGGGATGGAAATAAAACTCATACATGCTTTTATTTGGAGAAAAGGAAGGAGGATGATGTGGGCAAAAAACAAGTCAACTACACCTAGTCTAGCTTTTCCTTTTGCCTTAAATCAGAATAAAACAAGGCAACTTTTGAGAAAAAGCAGATATGCAATTTGGAGGATCTGGAATAAAGTAGACATGCTAAATTGGGTTTCCAAGATGTTTCCCAAGCACTCCATGACTCAGTTTTAGCATGCGTTGAATTCTAGGACTTGTAGAAGGAAACTAGCATAGAATGGAATCTAGGAAACTAGGTAATAAGACAAAAATAATTAAAATTAATGTCTAAGGTAGGTAACTATGGGTTGATTATTATAACACCTTTGGTATCCATATCAGTAGAATAATGAGCACTGCATGGCACTGATGAAGGAGTAAAACGTAGGTGCACATCAAGGCCACTTGAAACCTTTGCAGATTTAATTGAATGTGGGTATACAAGTGACAAAGTTAGAGAGGCGTTGAATGCCGAATGTATGCTTGAAGAAAAAAATGTTGTTTAGACCACCCAAGAGGATTTCGAATTGCCATCGTACAACCGTCAGGAAGAAACGGAAGGACATGAAGCTCATGTTCAAGCACCAAACCGACCGGGTGATATGGTACAGGGTGTAGTTCCAACCTCCCTACCTCCACTAGCAAATTCACCCCGAAGAACTCCAAAACGTATACAGATCGATGAAAGTCTCATTGGTTTGCTTGAATGTACGCTGTCTAAATGAAGTATTACATATCATGCTCAACAGATGCTTGTCAACTATTTTGATTCTAAATGTGATGGAGATAAATGTAGATTATTTATATCATTGTTAAAATCTAGGTCTATGACTTTTGTTAGAAAAAACTTAAGGATAAAGATGATAAATAGTTCTGAACCAAGTTGTCATGTTGTTATAAGTTTGGTATATGAATCTAGTACTATTGGAAAGAAATCTCGTTCAAAGGATCGCAATGCAGCTCGTCGTGTTTTGTGACAATCAATCCTGAACAAAAGCACCAGGACGATTCGCCTTCTTAAGCCTACATCCAAACTTGTAGGATTGGATATCAAAACACTCCGTAGGTATTGTTCTAGAAGAGAACAACTTGACTCTGGTGAAACATATGTTTGGTCCTTCATTGGCAATTTGCCATGTTCCAACATGAATCTCATTGATGCGGTAAAGGGACTGGTGCAGGAGTTTTGGTGTGAAAATAGTAGACCTTCATCCAACCAAAAAGATGTACTAAAATTGAGAAGGGGTTCAAGGGATCATGAGCTCTGCATTAAACATTTTCTTGACATGACATAAATAGAATTATATGAGATATTTAGGCATGAACATAATGAAATTAAATTGGGACAAAGATCCTCCAAGAAATGCAAACCATGGTATGTTAAAATAAACACAACTCGTAACACATGTTGTTGTTGATATCACACTGAGTACAATTATTATTATGACATATATATACATATATTGCGTATTTTGCATAACACTCTTGTGCATGAATGCTCAAGTAACTCAACTACATTGCCACCGACATCATCTAGAGAGTTTATCCATATCATCTTGTGTAGAAGGACAGAAGGTTGCACATTTTATCAAAGGCCTTGCATAGATGGGACATGCCCAGGGTGTGGTGGAATGGAATTTTTAGACACATTCATACATGTCACCGATGAGCATGAACTTGGGAGACATGAAGTGAACTTGCAGTCATTCAAATATGTCACGTATGATATCGGTGGAGGAAATGAAAGAAAAAAATACAATTGGTCACCTATTAGGTTAGTAACGAGTTCCTGAATAGTATTTTTTTTTCATCTATTGCTACTTCATATATGTAACAACCTATTGATATGTACATATTTATTGTTGATGTACCAAGTACTGGTATGCACCTTCATGGAGGAATTCTTTGAAAAGACACAACAGTATGTAAAGCATGTAAATGTGGCTCGTTGGCAACATGAGCAGTTTAGAGCGTGCATGGATAAATTTCCTGTTGGAACTATATTATCAGTGGTAGATTTTGTGGAAAAATACACTCTTCCACCATAGAACAAGATTTAGCGTCAATATTATCACTCAAACTAGGTCGGCATAATGGTCCATATCACCTATAGACATGGGGCAGATAGTATTGAAGAGAAAATGGTTATATTGAAGGAGTGTCACTTTTACATAAGTGATGATAGGTGTCATGACTTTCTTTTTGTACAACACAACTTTCAATTGTTCTACAAACACTTGGAGGATAACAATATACGGATGGAACAACATTGGATTTGGTCTGATGGTTATGCAGGGCAATTCAAAAATTCCCTTGTCTTCCAATGGTTTTGTATTCTCCACAAGAGGCATAAGGTGCCACATATTTGGAACTATTTTGAGACCGGACATGGAAAAGGGGAGCATGATGGAAAAGGTGCATGCATCAAGACTTCATTACGTAGGCAAGAGATGAAATTCACAACAATTTCGCTCATTCGAGATGCAAAGACCATTATTGTATGGTGTTCTTTAGTGATGGGGCAAGGAGCTAGAAGGAAAGAAGACCAACCATCTCAAAAAGCACATGTACATAGATATTTTTTGGAGGTGGTCGATGTAGGTCAATCACACCTATATGAGTGCAAGACCATCCAAGGAACTCATGCATTCCATTCAGTTAGGACATCAAACAATGCTATTGTTGAAATGTGGAAAAGGAAACTCTCTTGTTTTTGTTATCCATGTAGAAATGGTGAATGGGACAACTGTGAATCCATAGATTGGGTTGAAATATGGGATCATGTATCACTCCCCATTGGTCGATAAATAATTGAATAATTATTCCAGTTGGAGGAGGGCCAGTCGAGTATTTCACATGACTATGACCACATTTCAGATCTCATATAACCAGGTTCGACTATTATGTTGATATATTTGAAATGTTTGAGGACTAGTTGTGTTTAGTTAGCTGAATCCTAGGTCTGCACTTTATTTTATGCAGGGAACATATATGTAGTGGTTTCCTCGAGAGACAATGAATGGCACACTAACTACTTGCTGGCACATTGCTTGGATGGGAAGAAGACCCTCATTCTCTCATTAAGCGACTCTGAGGGCAATGATTTTCCAATTGGGTCGATGGTTATCAAAGGAGAATATTTGACACAGGTTTCCCGCACATGAAAGAAAAAAGGTTATGTATTTGAAGATTATAGACTAGGTCAAATTGTATACCATTAAACAAACTTATTTATTGGCACAAACCTCCAGCTCCAAACAATACCAAACAAGAACTCATCAAAGTCACGATACTTGTTGCCTTACTCTGAGAACTAGCAGCTAAAGGATACTGTTGTTATTAGAGGTGATCTCGATGGTATAGTTGAATGACCATAGGTAGGTAGTCAGGTATGTGGTAGTCAGATATTTTGGTTTCATGGTCTCATTGATTATTTACATGTTGATAGATTGAGCGCTTGATAGATTGATAAATTCAATAGATTTCTACAACTTGATAACTTGCACCTGAGCTTCATCATAGATTTGTTGTATTATATTGATACTCACATGACTCATGCCTTATATCCCAAGACCATATCTACCACTCTATATGGGATATGTCTATTGTATTTTCCTTGAATCTCGAAGTTGATCCTATAAGGACATCTCCTTGAATCCAATAATTATCTTCTTGACTCTGATACTTTGTTTCTCCACAAGATCCATGATGTTGAGGAGTGGTAATAATATCCTAATAACCATTTCCAATCCTACCTTACAAACCCTATAGCCAATCCTATTAACTAAAGTTTGCATCGTAAACGATATTTTCCATTCTTAACCATAGAAACCATACAAACCATAGTTTGGGGGTCAAATTCGCATATTGCTCAACCTTGAACATGTGGTGTTCCCACATGGAAACTGCCTAAACACACTTGCATGACCCACCATAGCCTCTTTTTGATGAATGATTTCGATTCTATGCCTCGGTTAGGGATTCAACAAGTGTCCCTGAAAGCCTGTAGGAGGTGGGATTCAATGTGCGATAGAATGATGGTCATTGCTTGGATTGACGAACCTTTGACTTCGTTGGATTTAGGAGATCAGGATAGTGCTAGGGGTGGCTCTCTAATCTATTTCCATGGACAAGGGATCATTTTTTTGGTCAATTTGGAAACTAGGGTTTTCTTAGTAAGGGAGTGTCAAATATTTGCACACGGGGGTGAACTTCGCATATTGCTTGACCGTGAACGTGTGGCTAGTGTTACCACATAGAACCTACCTAAACACACTTGCATGACCTACCAGAAGCTTGTTTTGATGCACGGTTTCCATTCTATGCTCGGATTAGGGATTCAACAAGTGTCCTTGGAAGCTTGTAGGAGGTGGCATTCAATGTGCGATAAAATGCTAGTCATTGATCAGATCGACGAACTGTCAACTTCGTTGGATTCAGGACATTGGCATAGTGCTATGGGTGGCCCTATACTCTATTTCCATGGTAAGGGGATCATTTTTGTTCAATTTTGGAAACTAGGGTTTTGCTCAGTAAGTGAATGTCCAATTTTTGCACATAGGGGTCAGCTTTGCAAATTCATCGACCGTGAACGTGTGGCTAACATTCCCACATGGAACCTGCCTAAACACACTTGCATGACCCACCAAAATCTTGTTTTGATCCACGGTTTCCATTCTATGCCCCGGGTAGGGATTCAACAGGTGTCCCTGAAAGCCTGTAGGAGGTGGAATTCAACGTGCGATAGAATGATGGTGGTTGCTTGAATCTACAAACCGTCGGCTCCATTGGATTCAAGACATTGAGATAGTGATACAGGTGGCCCTTTAATCTAGTTCCATGGACAAGGGATCATGTTTTTGGTCAATTTTGGAAACTAGGGTTTTGCTCAGTAAGGGAATGTCAAATGTTTGCACATGGGGGTTAAATTTGCATATTGCTCGACCGTGAACATGTGGCTAGCATTCCCACATGGAACATGCCTAAACATGCTTGCATGACCTACCAAAAGCCCATTTTGATGCACGGTTTCCATTCTATGACCTGAGTAGGGATTCAACATGTGTCCCTGAAAGTCTGTAGGAGGTGGGATTCAATGTGCGATAAAATGATGGTCATTTCTAGGATCGACAAGACATCAAATCCAATGGATTTAGGACATCAGGATAGCACTAGGGGTGGCCCTCTACTCTAGGTCCATGGACAAGGGATCATTTTTTCGGTCAATCTTGGGAACTAGGGTTTTGCTCAGTAAGTGAATGTCCAATTTTTGCACATAGGGGCCAGCTTTGAAAATTCCTCGGCTGTGAATGTGTGGCTAGCGTTCCCACATGAAACCTACCAAACATGCTTGCATGACCCACTGGAATCCCATTTTGATGCACAATTTTCATTCGATGCCCCGGGTAGGGATTCAGCAGGTGTCCTTGAAAGCCTGTAGGAGGTGGGATTCAACGTGTGATAAAATTATGGTCGTTGCTCGGATCGATGAATCATTGAATCTGTTGGATTTAGGACATCGGTATAGTGCTAGGGTGGCCCTATAATTTGGGTCCATGGAAAAGGCATCATTTTTCTTGTCAATTTTGGAAACTATGGTTTTGCTCATTAAGTGAATGTGAAATTTTTGCACATAGGGGTCAAATTTGCATATTGCTCGACTGTGAACGTGTGGCTAGCATTCCAACATGGAATATGCTAAACACACTTGCATGACCTACAAAAATCCCATTTTGAAGAACGATTTCCATTCTATGCCCCGAGTAGGGATTCAATAGAAAGCCTGTAGGAGGTGGGATTCAACGTGCGATAAAATGATGGTCATTGCTGGGATCGACAAGCTGTCAACTCCGTTGGATTCAGGACATTGGGATAGTTCTAGGGGTTTCCCTCTACTCTAGTTCCATGGACAAAGGATCATTGTTTTGGTCAATTTTGGAAACTAGGGTTTTGCTCTATAAGTGAATGTCCAATTTTTGCACATAGGGGTCAACTTTGCAAATTCCTTGACTGTGAATGTGTGGCTAGCATTATCACATGGAACCTACCTAAAAATTCTTGCATGAACCACTGAAATCCCATTTTTATGCACGGTTTCCATTCTATGCTCCGGTTAGGGATTCAACAGGTGTCCTTGAAAGCCTATAGGAGGTGGGATTCAACGTGCAATAGAATGATGGCCGTTGCTCAGATCGACGAACCTTCAGCTCCGTTGGATTCAGGACATAGAAATAGTGCTAGGGTGGGCCTCTAATCTAGTTCCATGGACAATGGATCATTTTTTTGGTCAATTTTGGAAACTAGGGTTTCGCTGAGTAAGGGAATGTCAAATTTTTGCACATGGGGGTCAACTTCACATATTGCTCGACCGTAAACATGTGGCTAGCGTTCCCACATGGAAAATGCCTAAACACACTTGCATGACCTACCAGAAGCCCATTTTGATGCACGGTTTTCATTCTATGCCTCGAGTAGGGATTCAACATGTGTCCCTGAAAGCATGTAGGAGGTGGGATTCAATGTGCGATAAAATGATGGCCGTTGCTTGGGTCGACAAGAATTCGACTCCATTGGATTCAAGACATCAAGATAGTTCTATGGGTGGCCCTATACTCTGGGTCCATGGATAAGGGATCATTTTTTCGGTTAATTTTGGGAACTAGGGTTTTGCTTAGTAAGTGAATATCCAATTTTTGCACATAGGGGTCAACTTTGCAAATTCCTCAACCGTGAACATGTGGCTAGCATTGCCTCATGGAAATTTCCTAAACATGCTTGCATGACCCACTAGAATCCTATTTTGATGCACGATTTCCATTCTATTCCCTGGGTAGGGATTCAACAGGTGTCCCTGGGTAGGGATTCAACAGGTGTCCTTGAAATCCTGTAGGAGGTGGGATTCAACATGCGATAGAATTATGGTCATTGCTTAGATCGATGAACCATTGGCTCTGTTGGATTCAGGACATCAGGATAGTGCTAGGGTGGCCCTCTACGCTGGCTCCATGGACAGGGGATCATTTTTTGTCAATTTTGGAAACTAGGGTTTTGCTCAGTTAGTGAATGTGAAATTTTTGCACATAGAGGTTAGCTAAAAGGTGATTGTAGATATTCCCCTCTTGCAAAAATATTTTTTGCAAACTATTATTCCATGTGTAGCTGTTGAGAATTCTGTTACCTGTTGTGAGGTGTTGAACTTAACTTATTTCCCATCATTATCAAGCAAGGAATATTCTTTGTTTTTTCTAATCAAGGCGAAAGGAGTTGTCAATATCTATGTGGAGGTGAATTGATCTTAGGATCTTGAATATCATTCATGAGACTAGAAATTTGAAAGAAGGTTTTTTCCCATATTAATTTAGCTTGGTCATCCAAGAGATGTGATCATTTGTATGATGAAAT
>LPNX010020385.1:122027-162129 GCA_001517045.1 Pseudotsuga menziesii | reverse complement strand
ATATTCACACTACAAATGTTTCGAATAATACTCCATAAAGATAAATTTATAAAACAAGATTCAAAATAGTACATCTCTAATCAATTTAAACTATAATAAAATCACATATAATTTTCGTCTCTTCCAAAGTTGTTCCTCGAGGCCATTCATCAAATGCCATGTACATTAACAAAATGATAAAATAATGTGCATGATATACATAATGTTCAGGATATAGTCATAACCATTACTTTGAATCAACCTTATAATACTCGGATACTTTTAGGTTTGATGTGAATCCCATGTATTCATTAGATGAAAGAAATCATGCCAAACACTAATTTTATTTATGTAGACCACACAGGTGCATCACTTAGGTGTGCCAACTTCGTCCATCCTTTAAAATTTTGTTAGGTTGTTATGTGGGTAAGGTGCTTTTGTATTCCACTTAGTTGGATTAGTTGCTTAGCTGTGCTGGGTGCTTATGTGTATTACATATGTTCCATATTTGTGAATACAATTTAACATTGTTAATATAACATTGTATATGGAATTGGATCGTGGTAAAAAACAATTGAAATGTACATTTTTGTCATTACGCAATATTGTAATTGTGCATTGTTCTCAAATTTATAACTGATATCTCCATGCAATCGTAAAATATATAAAAAATTGGGAACATTACACATAGAAACATTCATGGACACACATGTATAATGACACTTAAAAGACTGAACCATGAAGATCTCAAGAGCCTTGATATGAAATATTTTTTTATATCATGAAAATTATAATACAAAAATAGAAGGCCCATATATGGCCTGTCAATGTACATGTATCAAAAACATCTTTGATGTAAATGTGCAAACAAAAGTACATTTGTCCTGGACCACGCCCCTATACTCTAACTCCGCATTGTACATAAAAATACATATTTGTCCTGGACTAACACATAAAAACTCTAACTTTCTCTTGATTTTCCCAGACCCTGATGCTTGTTTCCTCTTTCGACGACCACTGTGCATCTCCGGCGACTGGAAATCAATGACAATATTTCTTGATCAGGTAATTGAACTAGTACTGTCTAGTAATAACAAAGTTTGAAAATTTAAAATATGACTTAATTGTACATAAAACAAAGACTTACTGCATCTGCCTGGGGTATAGGTTCCTCTGGTGTCCTCCTCCTTTCAAAGAGTCTCTCTACAATGCTTCTCTTGGAATAAAAAAAAAATATGTCAATTATCTCAAGAATGATCAACATGTACATGAATGAGAAGGTACTAATCAATTATGTAAAAAATGAACATCTCACTGAGAAAACCATTTCTAAGGGAAGAGGATGGGACTCTTCAGTAGGAAGAGGAGCCGTAGGCTGAAAATCAACCCCAGTTGCATCCCTAATGGAGTAGCATGTGGCTACATTCACCAAATGATAAAATAGTTAGACATCGTGCATGTCCATAAACAACACAAATGAACTTTAAAATTACAAATATTCAAGTATATGTACCTCAGTGTGACTTATCCCTATTGTAGATGTAGCATTAACCGCAGCATCAACAAACCCACTAAGGTCTGGCATGTATGACTCTACATCCTGATGTTGTAAACATGTGAAAATAACATTAAGAAAAACTAGTTGTGAAGTGAATTCAAAGCTAACCAGCAACTGCCATTGGAAGTGTGTACATTACTGTGGGATGAGTAGGTTGATCCTCATGCACAACTGCTCTTTTCAAGGAAGAGGTTCATCTGATGTAAACAACGCCCTTATCTACGTTTGGACTACGGGGAGATCCAAACCAAAGAGGAGGTGTAGGGATTTGCAATGATGTCTGCAGTTATAAAGTGTTACCATAGTTAGACATGGAGTTGAATGGATGGAATAATATGTAATGAAAAACTAACATGTTCTAATATACTTACCCCTTCCTAGGACATATATCCCCCATGGGAGTGACCTCTTCCATCAATTTCTTGCCCCTCTTTAGATGTTGATAACATCTGCAAGTTTAAAAATTATAAATATAGCAATCTATAAAGGAGTGTACATTAAGAAATTTAAATAATTTGAACAAGATTCATTCATTAACCATGTACTTACATTTTCAAGTAATCGTAAATTCCACCTTGGAGTATTTTGCTGAGATCACTGTCTCCAGCATCATGTTCCAAGTGGGGTTCCTGCAACTTCAAAAATTGTAAATATTAGACAATTTAACAAATTAATCAAGACTAACACATTCATTAACAAAATGATATGTATTAACAAAATTAAAAATGTTTAAATATTACCTCAATGGTGCTTGTTTGGGCCTCGGGTACAACCACACCAGGTGCAGTACCACCCCCCTGAGAGGCATCAATTTCCTACAAGAGTAAATATTGCATATCTTACGAATATTTTAATATGTTACATACCGTATGGAAAAATTAAAAATTGAACAACAATAGAGTTTTAAAAATGTCCTTATCTGACTACCAGTCATCGTAGAGGTACCATGTCTTGGTCCAGGACCAAAATAGGGTTGACCACATGATGTGCAGATGTGTGGCTCACTCTAAGGCACATGGGATGTTGGTATATCACCATCTGTAGATGTTCCTGTACCACCAGAAGCTAGTGGTTGTACCCCAATAGAGGAAGAGGGTGCTGTCTGGTCAATATTGGTCATGTGTTGAGAGACAATCTCAACTAGAGTAAAATATACCTCCTGTGTCTAGGAAACCATGTCATGTGCAGGAGGGATGTCTATCCTCGGTAGTTGGGAACGAGGTGCAGGTATCTGTGGATTGGCATCTCTATGCCTAGCATTGGGTCGATGTTGGTGCATCCCCCTACCAACTCCCTGGAAGCCCAACATGTCAAAATAGTTGACATATTTCCCCATCACAAACTCTGCATACAAGTTTCGGAGAAAGTACAATGGTACTTCCCTATTGTTGTGTGGGGGAAGGCCAAACACCATGTACTGCCTATCCATCCAATGGTCTCTAATGGGTGGAAAGGTGCACCACTCAATAGAAATATGTGGCCTGGTGATATCCGGAATGTCATCCATCCCAGGCAATATAAACAATGTATATATGTGTTCTTTTGTTATTTTCATCTTCTTTACCTCGTTGTAGCTCAACCCATCAGCGTATTGTTGTCTTTTCCTCTCCCTGTATGATGAGATGCTATACAAAGCATCATTTGATCTTGTGATCGTATCAACAATAGTTAACAATGAATCTGACAAGGAGCAGCGAAGCTCATCTCCACCCCTCCAAGAAGAACCAATCTCTCTCATATGGCCAATAACCTTCAGTATCTTAGCATTGTTATCCATAGTAGCCACTGCAATCATAAATACAAAAAATATCATTAGAAATATAAACACGTGATATAATGACATCTCTAAGCACTGAAAACTGTATAATTAATGTACGAAAAATAACAACATAAACTAAATCTATTATGTAAATTTAAAAATTGATCTTGAAATTTATAGTAAAGAATAAACATTTAACATTTTTTCATTTTAAATTTATGTCATAAATTCAAGTATTAATTCCAATTTCCATATGCACGTGTACATAAAATGTCTTATGTGCATATGTTGATTACGAAGCTCATCTAGCTTATTTTAAGGCTTGGATTATGAAGTTTCGTCGAAATTGTGAGGTGTTGTTTAATGCCCTTGCAGGACTAGCTTCCAGATTGTGGGTAGAGGCAATGACTAGACCCTAGAATAGGTGTCATAATGTGCTATTGATGAATAAAATCCCAGTATAGGCAATGATTTTGTTAGATATGTAATTATTTTTGATATGGGTGATATTTTTGGGACTCCAAAGTCTATTTAGAATATCTTTGTTTATATGTAATTTGGGCCATGTATGGATTCCACTTGATGTTATTTTGGTTCTATGCCCTCTTTCTATATACCCATGAGAGACTTTAAATGCACAATTATGTATAGTGGATTTTATGGTTGCAAGGTTTCCATTGGATTATATCATGTATGATAGTATGTGATTGGCATGTTTAATCAGACACATCAACCTACCTATGTATATTCATGTTCGCAGAGCCTATTGTTGAACTTCGTTGTCTTGACCTTAACCAAAAAGTAACCTTCAGTCAAGCGGAAATATTTGCTAAAAGCATGAAAAGCTTCTATACCTTATTTTAACACTTGGATTAGGAAGTTTCATCAAAACTATAAGGTGTTTATTGATGTTCTTGGATGACCAACTTAAATATTTCGGATAGGGAAAGGGATTTACCATGTTTGTTTATGTATTTTAGGGAATATATGAATTCTACTTGATTTTTTTAGTTGTATGCAATCTTGCAATATAATTGAAAAACTTTGCATATTTGTTAATTTTGGTTTGGATTCACAATGATGCTTGCGAATATACATATATGCAAATAGTGAAGTTCGTTTGTTTTTTATGAGTTAATTGGGGTTTTGGTTTACATTGGTAATGTAAATTGCTTATGCAAACTTGTAATCTGCTTGACAAACTTTGCATATTTGTGAATTTTGGTATGGATTCACAAGGATGCTTGTGAATATGCATATGGAAATAGTGAAATTCATTTGTTTTTTATAAGTTAATTGGGGTTTTGGTTTCCATTGGGCATCTGAATTTTGGGTATGGATTTTGGTAAATAATCAAAATTATTTGATTTTTATGATTAAATCAGGGTTTTGGTTTCCATTGGCCAATTCCATTCGGGTTTTGGTTTCCATTGGCCATAAATTAATTTATTTTGGTTTAATTTTTCAAATTAGGGAAAACAAATTAATGAATTTAGGAAAAAATAACGAGAAGAAATGAGGAAAATACCTCACAAAGAGGAGGTTGATCCAAAGGTGGAGGTGGATGTGGTGAAAATGATGGGCTTGGCCTGTTTTAAATAAAAGAATAGGTTTTCTGAAATGGGGGTACGATTTTGTTCACTAAAATTGAGGTGCAATTTGATTCAATAAAATAGAGGCGCGGTTTTCTCTACTATCTTACTTGTCATACCTGTTGGCAGCCTTGGGACTAGGCTTAGCAGGTTCGACGTTGCTTGGGATGTTTTATTTTTTATGGATCAAGAGTGATTGATTTCACTCCACTATTGCATCTAAAAGGTGCCTCAAATTTGTGCACTCACCCGATTTCGAAATGTAAATCCATAACGCATATGCATTATTGATGCTATGTTCGGAAAACCCGATCCCATAGACAAGGCTAAGGTTAGTTAGCCGATATCGCATATGCGATATATCGCATGTGCATTTTCAAAGAGTTACAAATCGCATATGCAATATATCGCACTTGCGATATATTGCATATGTGATATTTGAAACTAAAAAATAAAAATAAAACAGAGGCCGCCAGCCTCAATTTGTTATTTGCACAGTGAGGCGATTTCGAACAGCTAAAACTGCACCTGTGAAATACCGCACTAGTGTTTTGCATTAAAGCCTTTGGAGGTAGCTATGGATTTGGCTATGGAGGTGGCTTGGATCCAATTAAGGTAAGTACTCATATCATCCACAGTGGTATTCAATATTTGTCTTTTTTTTGTTAATTTCATAGTTTCTATATTTGTTAAAACGAATTTAATAAAAAAAATTGAATTAAATCAAAGAATGATATATTAAAACAATTTATAATCTGGGTTACAGATAATAGGAATGTTGAAGATACTGTGTAAAATGAACCAAACCCAAACACAAACCAAAACCCAAATCCAAACCCAAACCCAAGCATGGAGGGCAAACAAGATCGAAATTCACAGATTCTGGCTCGTTTGGGTGCATTGAGGTGCCTTATCTCATCTTTTAGAGGGGGGGACCATTTGGGACAATCGTTAGCCAAGGCATTGGACACCATAACAAAAAAAAATGTCAACACCCAAGGAGCTCTATACAACATTAGCTCGTACCAATAATCCATGAGGCAATACTATTCCGATGGTTTGAGCTATAAAGACATTAAAAAACTAAAGATAACCAAATGCCAATTGTTTTCATTATTCCGGGACCCTAGAATCAGATTGGTTCCACCCACTAGTTGAGCGTACATTTCCATAGATTGGTGCATGGAACCAAATGTGAAAGCCAATTGGATGGATTGTTGGTACATGGTCTTCGATGAAGACCCTCATGGGAATAGAGACACCCCATTTTATTTCCTGAGGAAGTCGTATGCTGAATTTATCTTGGGGAAGCACATGAACTATTTCAATATTTTAGACTTCCAGGGTGTGGGTCATGGGATGCCTAAGAAAGGGAAGGGGATAGGACTGACCCTAACCATGTGCCATTCCCTCCACGCACACCAAAAACCCCTTTGGTATATCCTTATGTGCTTCCTGTGATTGATGATACATAGGAGGCGTTATTTGACTTGGTAGATACATTGCTTCAACATGGGACTGTTGTCCAAGGAAATGTAGGCCAAGGGGTTGGCACTTCTGAGGATGACCCATTTCACAATAAGGATCCATCTACAGATCGCACTGGAAACGTAGAGTATTCAGAGTGTCATGTTATTCCACACCCTTGCACAACGTTTGAAGGCATATCCTATGGGCCTGCTTCAGAGTTCCGTGACGTCATATTACTTAGATTTGTAAGTAAAGCTCATTATTTTCATATTATATTTTGTTTTATATCACAATTTTCAATTGTTTTGTAATTTATTTCTATTTAATTATATAACAAATTATGTGAAAAAATATATAGTTGGTGTTCCATGACACCCCAAAATCGCATAGTTCATTGATTGATGTTGATAACATTGATGCATCAGTCAATGCTGCATATGGTTTTGGTTCTTCACCATTAGCTGTAAGAACTTTACTTTTTAATTTGTCATTATTATTTACATATTTATAGTAGATATTGAAACATTCAATACATCCTAATATGGATACAATATGTTTTATGCAGGGTGAGCAGGATGAGTTTGTGGAATCCCAACCAAGTCCCTCTTATGTAGAGGAAGATTCCTAGACGCAGGTATTATTTTAATTATGATTTTAATAATGAAACATGTATGATTTTAATTTTTAGAAATTTTATAATTGTATCTTTATGTTTTGTTATGTAGCATGCTATCTTGGTGGATGACCTGCCTCTCCCCCCCCTACTAGGTACATGTATGTTTCGCTTTCTTTGAAAAAACATTTTTCGTCCATGTTGTATATGTCTCATTTTCTTTGTATTATCTGAAATTGACATATGTTATTTTATGCAAGCATCTATTGAAGCAGTGGTTCCTGAAGAGCACCAAATCGAGGTTATTAGCGATCCACCTCTCCCCCCCGCTAGGTACATGTATGTTTCGCTTTCTTTGAAAACATCATTTTCTGTCCATGTAGTATATATGTCTCGTTTCTTTTTATTTTCTGACATTGACATATGTTACTTTATGTAGGATTCTAGTGAGGCATCGGTGCTTGAAGAGAACCAAATAGGTGACCCACCTCTGACCCACCAGCAGGTACGTTCATGTATCGCTTTCTTTTAATTGTTTTTTTAATGATTCAACATGTAATTTTGAAATTATTGAAATTGTCTAATTGTATCTTTATCCTTTTGTATGTAGGAATGTGATTTTGATTATGCTGTCCAACAAGAAACCTTGTTTGCTAATGCATCTAGAAATCCTTTTATCTTGTTGGCAGTTGTTCGACCCACTGGTTACACACCTCCTCACGTCCCCTAGGTATATTTACATATTGCTTATCTTTTTTATATTTCTTTTTGTACATGCAAGTATCATTTTCCTTGTTTCCCCCATTGATATGCTGACATTGACATATATATTATTTTATGCAGTTTGATAGTGAGTGAGTGGTTATTGAAGAGAACCCAATTGGTGTCGTCATTCACCCACCTCCCCCCCCAAGGTATATGTATGTCTCGCTTTCTTTGAAAAAGTCATTGTCCCTTCATGTAGTATAGTTTTATTTGTACATGCAAGTATGTTTTTCATGAACCCATTGATATGATGACATTGCCATATATATTATTTTATGCATCTTTATAGTGAGCGAGTGGTGCTTGAAGAGTACCCAATCAGGTTTGTTCCTCACCCACCTCTCTCCCCCCCAAATGTACATGTATGTCTCGATTTATTTGAAAAATTCATTGTCCCTCCAAGTAGTATAGTTTTATTTGTACATGCAAGTATGTTTTTCATGCACCCATTGATTTGTTGAAATTGACACACACAGACACACACACACACACACACACACACACACACACATATATATATATTAATGTAGCTTGATAGTGAGAAAGTGGTGCTTGAAGAGCACCCAATTAGGGTCATTTCTCACCCACCTCTCCCCCCCCAATGTATATGTATGTCTCGATTTCTTTGAAAAAGTCATTGTCCCTCCATGTAATATAGTTTTATTTGTGCATGCAAGTACATTTTTTGTGCACCCATTTATTTGTTGACATTGACTTATATATATTTTTTATGTAGCTTGATAGTGAGCAAGTGGTGCTTGAAGAGCACCCAATCGGGGTCACTGCTAGTGAGGCACCACGACCCACCATTACTTACTCATGCACAGTAAGTAAAAATGTTTATTGGTTTGGAATTTGAACAAATGTACATAGAATTTTTATAGGTTGGTAAATTTTGGTTTTTTTGCAGCCTTCGCTAATGCGACCTGTCCCTCTTGTTCAGTGTTGGGGATCACAACTGAGCAGCCGGAAGATAAAGCTAGACTTCTTAGAAGACATTGACATCGGCAGTGAAAGGGGGGATAAATAGAATAAATGTATAGGGGGGATACATACATGTAACTTTTTGTTTGTATACACACAGATGTATAGTTTGATCCACTATTTTGTATTATGGCCATGTAACATGCCAATTTCTGTAACGTTATTTGTATACATATATAATATAAAGCAAGGTTCAAATTTATACATATATGGTTGACTTGATTTTGGAACATGATATGTGTGGTTCACGTATGTGATTTTATGATATGTGTGGTTCACGTGTGTGATAGTATGAATTTCCAATACTTAAAGGAAGAATTTTTGACTCATCCAACTAAGATCAAGTAACGATTAAGTAAGTCATGGAAGATAATCACTAGACACCGTAACCATAACCATACCATACAACTACCTAAATTCATCTATCATAAAATTTTTAACATTATGGCTATCCTCAATGTTTTAACATTATAACTATACCATACACTACCTAAATTCCATAAACTAACATCATAACATCATCACATCATTGCCATACCACTAACATCATAACATCATACATGTGTTTCTACTTCTATGTCATGCGTGCATGTGAACTATGCCATACCATACCCTACAATACTAACATCATACCCTACAATACCCTATTACACTAACAGATCATACCATACTAACATACTAATATAGCATATCATACCGTACGATACTAACATACCATACCATACTAATATACCATACCATACCCTGCAATACTAATATACCATACCATACATACCATACTAATATACCATACCGTACTAATATATCATACCATTCTAATATAACATACCATACCATACTAAAATACCATACCATACCAACATACCATAACATAACATAACACATACATGTGTTTATAGTTGGTTTTTAATTTGTTCATGCACATGTGTTTCTAGTTCCATCTCATAACTTGTAAAGAGGCCACTAAACCCTAGTTCCATCTCATAACTTCTCAACCCTAGTGATAACATGCAATTTGTAGTTCATAAAACCCTAATTGGTTTTCAATTTGTTCATGTACATGTGTTTCTAGTTCCATCTCATAACTTGTACATAGGTCACTAAACCCTAGTTCCATCTCATAACTTCTCAACCCTAGTGATAACATGCAATTTGTAGTTCATGAAACCCTAGTTGGTTTTCAATTTGTTCATGTACATGTGTTTCTACTTCCATCTCATAACTTGTAAAGAGGTCATAAAACCCTAGTTCCATCTCATAACTTGTCAACACTAGTGATAGCATGCAATTTGTAGTTCATGAAACCCTAGTTGGGTTTCAATGTGTACATGTATATGTGTTTATAGATTTATCTCATAACTTGTAAAGAGATCACTAAAACCTAGTTCCATATCATAACTTGTCAACCCTAGTAATAGCATGCAATTTGTAGTTCATGAAACCCTAGTTGGTTTTCAATTTGTATATGTACATGTGTTTCTACTTCCATCTCATAACTTGTAAAGAGGTCACTAAACCCTAGTTCCATCTCATAACTTCTCAACCCTAGTGATAACATGCAATTTGTAGTTCGTTAAACCCTAGTTGGTTTTCAATTTGTTCATGTACACGTGTTTCTACTTCCATCTCATAACTTGTAAAGAGGTCATTAAACCCTAGGTCCATCTCATAACTTGTCAACCCTAGTGATAGCATGAAATTTGTAGTTCATGAAACCCTAGTTGGTTTTCAATTTGTACATGTACATGTGTTTATAGTTCCATCTCATAACTTGTAAAGAGGTCACTAAACCCTAGTTCCATCTCATAACTTCTCAACCCTAGTGATAGCATGCAATTTGTAGTTCATGAAACCCTAGTTGGTTTTCAATTTGTACATGTACATGTGTTTCTACTTCCATCTCATAACTTGTAAAGAGGTGATAAAACCCTAGTTCCATCTCATAACTTGTCAACCCTAGTGATAGCATGCAATTTGTAGTTCATGAAGCCCTGGTTGGTTTTGAATTTGTACATGTACATGTGTTTCTAGTTCCATCTCATAACTTGTAACAAAACAGCCACATGCATATCTTTGAAAAAGTAGTAAACATTTGCTGAAACTGTAAATAAATTAGGTCACTAAACCCTAGTTCCATCTCATAACTTGTAAAGAGTCACTAAACCCTAATTCCACATCATAACTTCTCAACCCTAGTGATAGCATGCAAGTTGTAGTTCATGAAACCCTAGTTGGTTTTCAATTTGTACATGCACATGTGTTTTTAGTTCCATCTCATAACTTGTAAAGAGGTCAAATAACCCTAGTTCCATGTCATAACTTCTCAACCCTAGTGATAGCATGCAATTTGTAGTTCATGAAACCCTAGTTGGTTTTCAATTTGTACATGTACACATGTTTCTAGTTCCATCTCATAACTTGTAAAGAGATCACTAAACCCTAGTTCCATCTCATAACTTGTAATGAGATCACTAAACCCTAGTTCCATCTCATAACTTATCAACCCTAGTGATAGCATGCAATTTGTAGTTTATAAAACCCTAGTTGGTTTTTAATTTGTACATGTACATATTTTTCTAGTTCCATCTCATAACTTGTAAAGAGGTCACTAAACCCTAGTTCCATATCATAACTTCTCAACCCTAGTGATAGCATGCAATTTGTAGTTCATGAAACTCTAGTTGGTTTTCATTTTTTACATGTAGATGTGTTTATAGTTCCATCTCATAACTTGTAAAGATGTCAGTAAACCCTAGTTCCATCTCATAACTTCTCAACCCTAGTGATAGTATGAAATTTGTAGTTCATGAAAACCTAGTTGGTTTTAAATTTGTACATTTACATGTGTTTCTACTTCCATCTCATAAATTGTAAAGAGGTCATAAAACCCTAGTTCCATCTCATAAATTGTAAAGAGGTCATAAAACCCTAGTTCCATCTCATAACATGTCAACCCTAGTGATAACATGCAATTTGTAGTTCATGAAACCCTAGTTGGTTTTCAACTTGTACATGTACATGTGTTTCTAGTTCCATCTCATAACTTGTAAAGAGGTCATAAAACCCTAGTTCCATCTCATAACTTGACAACCCTAATGATAGTATGCAATTTGTAGTTCATGAAACCCTGGTTGGTTTTCAATTTGTACATGTACATGTGTTTATAGTTCCATCTCATAACTTGTAAAGTTGACCCACCAATTCAAGATTTGCATTGAAGGAAACTGAGTAAAATCCCAGTTTATGAAATCAATGCATAATGAAGTCACTGGTCCTTGAAAACACGAGGGAGAGGGCCACCTAGAGGTAATCGCATGCCAGGAGACCAACGGAGTCGACGGTTATTCGATCTAACCTCTAGTTTTTGAGTTATATCCAGTTGAAAGTCACATGAAATTTTCGTTTAGGGACACTTGGTGACTTTCAGTCCGGTAGCAAAAACCCAAATGGAGTAGCAAAATTACATGGCGTTGGCTCTTGCAAGTCTATATTAGAAAGGACAATATGGAAACCCTACCAACACAACCATGGTTGAGGGTTTTCATGCATTGACCCACCAATGAAATAGTTGCAAGAGTTGACTCAACAATGTAATTAAATGTACATTAATATAAAAACATCAAAAAAAGTAAATTTCAACAACTCGAGAGCATGCTATTTTCTAATTCCTATTTGTTGGTGTCTAAAGACACCGTTTTGTTCTTGGTGCCTCCAATGTCCCATAGATGGTGTTTGTATCCTAGGCACATGAAAGGATAAACATTAGTACTCTCATAATAAAATAAAGAGAACCCAATGAAAATGTGAAAACATGATTTATAGATAAATCACCCGAGGTTGTATGATTGTGTTTATTATGTCTAGTATCCTCTAAATAATATTTTGTCTGTGAATGGTATCTGTCAATCACAGGTTTATTACATTTGGAATAAACTAAGGATAAATAATTTAAATTGTGCTTCAGCATGCACTTTAAAGGTTAAATAATGCACCTGACAATGCACTTAGATGAGTAGGCTATCTGGATCATCTTTGCTGCTGATAGTGTCCATAAATATTTCATGCTCTATATGAGGTAGCAAGTATCGTACATGTGACTTATTTTTGTGACCAAGTGTGAGCAGTTTGATGTTTATACCAACTACTAGGTTGGTGAAGTGGTATACAATAGCTCCTAGTCTATAATCCCGATATACATACCCACCCTTCCTTTTCTGTTGTGCTGCAAGTGTCAAGTACTCTCTTTTTATAACCATTGAGCCAGTTGGGAATTCAATATTTTCATCATCTGTAACAAGTTCGAGAATTGTTTGTTTCCCCTCTAAGCAACGTGCCAACCAATATTCAGAACCCCATTTATGATTTTTTGGGGAAGCCATTGCATATATCTAACCAGTGAAAGGAAATAGGTCAAGTTAAAAATACATTTTTAAAATAAGGTCTTGCATTTCTAATTTCTACATAAATTAAATTCTACTTAGGTCGAGTTAACAATACATAAATTAAATTTTTAATTTAGGTACTACTAATTTACTTTTTTGTACCTGCTTGTATGAGATCCGATATATGTGATCATAGTCTGTAGAAATATTTGTTTGATCATCTTTCAAGTGGTCTATTTCATTAACTCCCTTGAAATTGGTGCCAAGTGTTACTCGATCCCATGTATCAACATTATCTGTATAATCACAATCATCCCATTCATCGATGCTACAGGAACTGCAAAATCAAGCCTTCAATATTGTCCAAACTTGTAGGGTCGAGTTTTCTAAGCTTCTAATTGAATGAAACTATCGAGTTCCATGCACTGTGTTCAACCGATGTGTTTGGTATTGGTCCACATTTGTAACCTCCCAGAATATTCTCCACACTAGGTGTTTCCTTGTTGCTTGTTCTCCTGTGATAGATGCACACCATTTCACTATAGTTGCAGCGTCTCAAAGGAGAGCACCTGTAAACTTCATCTCTTCCCTTCGAATGGAAGTTTTTATGCATGCACCAACACCATTGTGCTGTCCTTTTCCATGACCAGTTTCAAAGTAGTTCCATATATGTGACACCTTGTATTTTATGTGCAACAAACACAACCATTCAAATACATGTGCATTCTTGAACTGTCCAGCACAACCATATGACCAAATGAAATGGTGATAAAATGGTATATCCATAGCTATCACATGATCATAAAATAATTTCAAGCAATGTTGCACGTAATGGATGTCATGGGTTTGGTCATCACTTATGTAGAAGTGACTTTCTTTCAGTATCACACATTTCTCTTCATTGATATATGGCCCATGTCGATACATGATATGCACCATTATGCCCACCTACTCTGAGTGATAGTATTGACTTTGTATTTCATTTTGTGGTTGTAGGGTGTAATTTTCCACAAAGTCAACCAATGATAGTATTGTTCTGAGAGGGAAGGTGTCCCGACATATTTTGAATTGCTCATCTTTACACCATTCCATATAGACATGTTGAATGTACTATTGGATCTTTCCATTAAATTTTGAAATAAAATCACATACTTGCACTTGGTGTAAAAAAGTAAACAATGTTATAAAACAACATAAAAAGATGTACATGAATATTAATATGTCAATATTCAACAATTTTTCTGTGAAGTCACCAATTTAATCTTCCTTCTTTCTTTCCCATCATGTAGCTGATATGTCTCATACTGATAGTTCTGCTTCTCGACAATTGCATTCTTGAACGCTTGATCTTCACTCTCATGGATTTAATCAAGACATAATTATAGCCCACCACAATTGTTGCAAGAACCCTCTACACATTGTTTTAAGTAATGTATCTTCCCATGATGCCTCGTACACATTATTCTATGGATGAAATATCTGGATGACATTGGTGGAACTGTACTTGATCATTCTTGCACATGGTGAGGATGCAAAAAACGATGTATATGTGAAAATGTATGGTAATATAGATCAAACTCTATGTGGTATCTACAAAAAGTGTTCCAGATGGTATTGATTCTAACATAGCAAGGCTTGCATTTTTCAAAATATCTTTTCCCGATCCTTAGATCTACGTGGGAAAATTTAAACATCTCGAACAATTGAGTTTGTGTCATGTCAAGATAATGTTTAACATGAGGTTCATTATTTCTAGAACCCCTACATATTTTTAACACATCCTTTGTGTTTGAAGAAGGCCTAGTGTTATCGTGCCAAAACGTGTGCACTAGGCCCTTCACTGCTTCGACTAAATTCATGTATTTGCGGGGAAACCTACCACTAAATTCCCATAATCTTTCCATTTGTCCCTCTACATCAAGGTTGTCTCTTCTTACTGAATATTTTTTAAGTGTCTTTGGATGTAAAGGAATAATTTGTGATGTGGATTTAAGTAAACAACATTGTCTTGTGGGTCTACATACAATTGATTCATCCAATACACGACGATCCACATTACAGTCCTGTGAATGAGTGTTTATACCAATCGCTATGAATGCAGTAGCAAGAGATTTAATAATGTGATTACTTGATTCGGAATTCTTCAATGTTCTTATTCCTAAATTTTTTCTAACACTTTCCATATTTCTAGATTTAAAAAAAGCTAAAAACAATTGGCATTTATCGGCTTTGGATTTGTTGTCAAAATATTCTTTCATTATTTGAGAACAATGACGAAGTATAGTGCATTTAGCCACCTTACCTTCCATGGAATCCAATTCGCTCTTGTCCACTTGTATGCCTTTAAGAGTTCTCTTTCATTTTGATGCAATATTTCTTGTCGTTTGAAATGCTGGAGTGACGTTTACATCCAATACAGGCTGACAACTTCAATTAGGAGATTGAACCACCTGCTATGGTTGTTGCAGAGTCACATTTGCATCATGAGGAACATAATTATTGAAATCTTCACAATATTTTTCACTTAATAATGGATCAATAATATCATCTCCCGTATAGCGATCTTGCTTTAATGTTGCATTATCTTCCTCAACCTCTACGTTAGGTATTTGTTGAGTGGGAATGGGAAGTAATTGCTCATCCAATGAAAGCTGACAATTTCTAGAATCTTCCCTCTTATTTTCCTTTTTATTTTCATCTTTTTCTGGTGTAAGCACCTTCCTCACTGACTTTCGACCTTATTTCATACATTACCCATTGAAATCCACACAAACTTGTACAAAACCTATGGATTTGTGTAAGAAATGATTAAATTGCAGGTTGAATAGTTCTATGTGTGCGGGTTCAGAAGAATTATGTCTTTTTCTATAGTAAACCTAGCCCATGACCCACAACCCAATAATTTTTATAAAACACATATCGCATATGCAATATAACGCATGTCCGTTTTATCGCATATACGTTATATCGCATATGCGATATGAATACACTGATTTTTATTTAACAGTCAGTTTCTATTACGTGATCGCTAAATTGCATATGCGATTTAGTGCATATCAAATATTTACATTTGATAACCTTATAATGGAACCCATACCCATGGTTAATACCTCCAAACCTATCCTTCGACCATGGTAGTTTCTTTAGAACTATCTCTTGTATGGAAATATTCATAATGGTTCCTATATGAACATGGTGAATGCCTCCTGAAGAATCTTCAATGCATAAAATAGTCTCATGGAACATGTCACATGCCCCAAATTTCAAAAGCATTTTATGTTTTAAAAGACATTATGTTATAATTTTATTATAAAGTTTGTAATTAATGACCAAGTGGGGTCAAGGATAATTGCAAGTAATTGTTGAATATTTTATTAATTAATAAATGAAAGATGAGACAACAGGTTAAGGAGGCTCTTAAATGAGTGTTTTACTCCTCACTTGGTGGAATAGGCTAGGTTGAGAGCAGATTGACACTTGGCAGCATCCTCAAACTACTTCTAGCTGTTGCAAGAGGAAACTTCCCTATTTTGTGGTCATGTTCCGCAAGAACGTGGAACAAGAGTAGGTGACTCATTAAGTGAAAACTGACCCAAAAAGGCCTGGGCATGCTAATAAAACTTCCCAATGAATTTAGATGGGGCTGCTCATTCTTTACTTGTGAAAATTATGAGTGAATTGAGTGCACAAGAAAATTCGATGGATGGGACTAGCAAAAGTTTTTCTTTTGAGTAAAAAGTGATGAAGTTATGAACTAGTGTAGCTGATTTAAGCTGACTTCATACTGCTACAAGAAGAATAGATTACTTATGATTGCTCAGTAGAGTTGCATAGGTTTTCTAAATTGGTTCTTTCACCCAGTGCTTCAACCATGTGGACCAATAGATAGGCTCGGGGGTCCTGAGATTTGCAGTTCAGCTTTCTCCAGTACTTGGTTGGGAGGAACATGTTCCTTAAGTTGTTTTCTCCTCTTCTACATTTCCAGGTTCTACATGTTCTTTCTAATTTCTCTATGCATACTTAGGATCAAGAATGAATGAATTTAGGAAATAATATGTTATGTTTTTGTTCATTTGTTATTAGAATGATTGAAGGAAATCTTTTACTATGAAAAGATAGACAAATTATGGATTAGATATGGATTAGGATAAATAATTAGAGTAACTTCAAATTTTACTGATGGATAAAATACCTAACTGTATTTTTCCACACCTTCAAGAAGGTAGTACTCTAGTATAGTAGGTTAGATAAAATTCAGATAGATAATCAAATGCAGTATGCAGGAATGTGTTTATTTACCTTCTACAGGTTTTATAGGGTTAATCAGAAGAAAGCTTTTCTATTTCATAAATTTTCCTTAGAGAGAGTACATTATTATAAAAATAAACAAAATTGTCTCCAAGAAAAATCTAAAAACAAATATACACAGTCTGTGCTCTTATTTACAAAGTAAATAAATTATTTGCTATAAGCCTAATTATTATAAATATACATAGTAATTAAAAACATTATAAGAACAGAAAAATAAATAAGCAGGAATAACTTAAAGAAAACAATAAAATGAGGCTAGTAATCACTTAGATAATTTCATTACTAATCTAAGTAAGAATCAAACTTTAAACACATTACAATTAAATATTAAACTCTTTAAAGATTTAAAAATAATTAAAATTTTATAAAAACCCTAATTTGGAGAAACTATCAATTATGACTTTCATTTCCTTCTCCTTTTTCAGAGTAGGGTTAATATAGTTTTACACATAATTACTTAAAGCATAAATTATTCATTTATACAAACACAATTATAAATATAAACTAAGACGATTTAAGTAAAGACCCTTTAAAATTTCTGACCCAAGTACACAGTAAAAACCCAGGTTGTACTAGTCAACCCTTCTTTTAATTATTTTTTGAATAATTGTTTTTACTGACAAGGAAAAACTCAAACTCTGTCTTAAAACCAGCATTTTGAACTTTTTCCTCTGTTAAACAAAATCGAAAAAAAATTATGAACTTAAACCATAATGAAACCTCTTTTAAGTTCTTTAACCATTTATTCATCAACACAAGTATTATAGCAGTAAACATATTTCTATTAAGTTAATTCAAAAATTGAAATTCTTAAACATTACGAGAAACCCCATAGTGTGCCATCGACCTCATAGAAACCATAGTTCATGGCTGAATACATGAATAGATAACACAACAAGTTTGTAAATCCTACGCATAGTATAAATATCTTAAAAAACCCTATCAAAAACACATTTACAAATTTCGCAAAGGTCACTTATTTAAATCCTGTCCAAAATATAATCCCTGTAAATCGAGTTACAACCGTGAAGGCCTCAAAGAATTCCATCAAGCTATGACTACAAGGGCTTCAAAATTTTCTCATCAAAACATTTCAGTCTCGGCCACATGGCATTTCTAAAGAAACAAAATATTTGATAACCAAAACTGAAGTCGCATCTCAGAGGAACCGTAACAAACAAACTACATACAACCATCACAGGAGGAATTTCAGGTAGGACCAAGGCTAACCGTTTGCTGAAGGAGCGTGAATAACCCCTCTTCATTGGAGTCTTCGAGCCACATTCTGAAAGCTCTACATATAAAATGACCTGCACACCCATTAAATATTTTGTTAAGTTTTCTGTATAGAAAATACAAAAAAGGAGAGAACTAGCATATGCACTTATGGCAAAAAAAGAAGGGAAACAAAGAGTTACCTGGAGTAGTTTCACTTCCAGCTATGCCTAAATATGTTTACACAATGTTTTCAACCAAGTAAAAACCCCTTCACACTAGCAACCGGGTAGTAAAGACAGATAAGCCCATACTCAACGAGAATTTTCAAATCAAAAGCCAAGGCCACGCAACAATGAACCCAAAATCGAGCCCACACTACAGAGTTCAAAACCAAACAAAAGCACTAAGGTAATCCCTCACAGAGGAAAAGAAATGGAGTCAAAAGGCCTCACACATAGAGTAAAGAGATGGAAATGAAGAACTCACACATAGAAGAAATGTACAGGCATAGATAAGGAGCGGCATCAAGCCCTATGCGGCCATGATCCTGTGTCCCCCTCTCCACTTTAGTAGTAAAAAGATAGGTCAAATGCGGAATTTTAGGGTTTAGGAGAGTTCTATAGTGAACCTCCAAAGTAAAAAATCCTAACCATTAAGCATCGACCACGTGAAGTTTAATACGTTTTGGAATTGTTGGTCTAACTCTATAGTTTCGAGAGAGTCTTAGAGTAGCCTGCAAGTAATAAGAAGTTACATAAAAACTTGGTTATAAACCCTTTCAACAATAGAATAATATCTCTATATTATAAGATGCATATTATATCCTTCAAGGAAAATGATATTGTTGGTAGTCTTCACATAAACTAGGGTTTACAACTATGTATTATGAATCATGTAAATGGGTAATAACTTATGAAAAAGAATTCTTTAACCTTGTTAACATCATAAATAACACCTTGTGATAAACTATAGGACTTGTAAAAATACCTTGTAAGAAACCTATGACAATACATTGGTTAAAAACACTTATGTGTGTAAGCTTGCAAGTATAGATAGGTTCATAGCTTGATTCTTAGTATAAGTATTAAAACTTAGTTTGGTTATAGGGTAATAATGTTTTTCATATCTCCTTGTGAGACGAAGATTATGCGAAGGCTAGGTTGGATAGATTTTGTAGAAAATGATATTTTCATTCTTTACACAAAGTAGTAATACTATTGTTGAACGATATAATGTTCTTATTATTGTAATTCTACTTGGTAAGTACTTAAACAGTTAGTAGACTGTCTTCTGCACTAAATATTTGGTTCTATGTATGAATGTCAATCATTATACCTTATGACTATATATACCTAGCTTTAGGTTTTCCTAGTTTACTTAACATTTGAATATTGTTGAGACAAATACATATGAACTATCGTTGGTAACAAGTAATAAGGTATCAAATGACCTGGTATACAATTTTATCTTTTGCTAGAATTATATATGACCTAAACTGATAATAAATAGATGAAAGTTTGATGAATAAGTTATAGTTGAGGTGAGGTATAAGAACAATTGGATTTATGTTCATATTCTCCAAATACTTATGCTCATAAGAAATTAAATAAAACATAAATATACAGTTCAACGATACCACCTTTATTTTGATCAAAGCTGTATATTAAACAAATATACTAGAATTTTATTTTATGCTAGTTGAGATAATAATCTCAATCCGGAAACTGGTTACAAAACATATTACCTGTAAAATACCTGGAAAAGAAGCATCACTTCACTGCATTCGCTAAAAATCTAAGTAAGCCTTGGACTTAACTGACGTTCCTTCATATTCACAAACAGTAAAACAAACTTTAGCACTTAGAAATTAAATTGATTTTTTAAGTTCATATTATTCCAAATCATAACCCGCTAAATAAAATCTTTAATAATGATTTATGAAAACAAATATTTAAGTATGCAGATCTAGAATTTAATAAAGGAATTAGTTCTAGTTTAATCCTAAATATGTTAACTGTTAATAGTTAAATGTCCCTCAGAAGTGATGATTGTAAACATTTAATGACATAGGAAAATTTTTAAACTTTTATGAATTTTTGGAGTATTACATGTGGTATCAGAGCACACGTTTAGACACTAGGCCTGAATGCGGCTCAACCTATATAGATAAACAGTAAAATTAAATGCATGCATATTGATTTTTTTTTTTTTGAAATGTTATTTCCAGAATTTTTTTTGAGCTAAAAATGCAGGTATGTAAAGACTCGAGGAATATGTAGATGAAGAGTCCCTGTTTAATGAAAAAAGTAATTCTAAAAGAGAACCAGTTCAAGAAGAAATAACTAGCAATTCTTCATAATTATTACAAACTATTAAAGAATTAAAAACTAAGATGGAAACATTTAAAAAAGAAAATGAAATAATTCTGAGAGCTCAAGAAGAGCTGAACCAGATACTGATGGAAAAGTTTCAGAATGAAGAAAAAGATAAACAGTTGGGATTTGAATATATGTCCTAGCAACAAAAAAGTAAAAAGTCTAAACAGTCTAAAATTGAAAGTAGCTCGTCCTCTAAAATTTATGGCGACTCACATAGGAAGAATCGTCAATACACTAGTGATAGCAGTGAAGATAATTACCATTCAAGAAAAAGAAAATTTAAGCCTTATGAAGAAATTTCAGGAGAATTTAAGAAGATAAAACCACCCACTTTCAATGGTGAAACTGAGAAAGGAGAAGAAGTTGAATCATGCCTGTCTAGAATAAAGAAGTATTTCCAAATCTATAATTACTCTAACCAGCTAAAAGCAAGGATGGCCATTTACAACGTAACTGGGAAGGCATATATTTGGTGGCAGTATTTAAAACAAGTAAAAGGTATTAGGGAAAAGAAAATTAACTAGAGTACCTTTAAGAAATACTTTAAAAATAATTTTTTGTTCAGAACAGTACTACAAAGAGAGAGCTAAGGAATTTTATGAACTGAAGCTGGGAACTATGAACATGAAAGAATTAAACAGTAAATTTTTAAGTTTGCTACATTACGTGCCTTACATTATGGATGAGAAGCCTAAGGTACAGTGGTTTCTAAGCTGTTTACCTTTTCACATTATAGACAGAATTGAATAAGATAATCTCAAAACCCTAGAGGAGGCTATGTGAAATGAAACTTTTTGATATGAGCAGAACTGCATAAAGGAAAGCATGTCAAACTGGAAGGCTAAGAGGTCTAATAATTTTGAACAGAAGAAGAAGAGTTTCGTACCTAACTGAAATTTTAGGAATAATAACACACACAATTTTCCTAATAAGAATTTCAAAGGAAATAAAGGTAATTCATAGTTAAACCCTAATGGCCCTAGAAATAAAGAACCTGCTAATAATCACAGCAATTACATTAAGAATAATGAACATAAAGAACGAGTAAAGTGTTGGGAGTGTAATGGACCTCATTATGCATCAGTCTTCCCTAACAGAAAGAAGAATGTCAGCAATATACATACGGTGCAGGAGGAGATGATTGTTGGTGACTTAGCAAGGACAATGCCCAGGATCAACGCGGAACTAGAAAACATGCAAAAGAATTATCAAACTTCCATGGTGGAAGTAGAAGGTAAGCTGAATCAAACACCTATTTCTATCTTAATTGACCCAGGGGCTAGCCTAAGTTATATTTCTCCTGATTTAGTTGAAAAATGCAAGTTATCAATAGAAAAGTTTGCAAAGCCATTGTTAGTTCAACTAGCTACTGGAGCAAAAATAAAAGTGATTAGTTTTGTAAAATATTGCACTGTAAGTGTGGATCAGTTTGAAACCTCTATGAGGCTTAATGTACTTCCTTTAGGCTCTTATGACATGTTAATTGGTATGTACTAGTTAGAACAACATAGAGTAGTTTTGAACTGTTTCGATAAAACTTTTACTTGTGTAAATAATGAAGGAGAAATAGTAACCGTAATAGGAATACCTAGGAAAATAGCTATGAGAGAAATCTCTGCTTTGCAATTAAAGAGAGCTGTTCAGAAGGGTTGTAAAGCCTTTGCTGTAACTGTAATTAATGAAGAACATACCAATAACTAAGATAAACTAAAACTGGAATATATTCCAATCCTGAGGGGGTATTCAGATATATTTCTAGATGAAATTGCGGGACTGCCTCCGGAAAGGGAGTTATACTTCACCATCGAGTTGGTACTTGGTGCAGTGCCCAACTCAAAATACCCTTATCGGATGAATATATTGGAACTAAATAAATCAAAATCACAGTTAAAGGAACTTATTGATAAGAAGTATGTCAGACCCAGCGTGTCTCCGTGGGGAGCACCTGTTATTTTCGTTAAAAAGAAGGACGGTACTCTATGCTTATGCATTGATTATCATCAACTTAAGAATATGACCATTAAGAATAGATACCCACTGCCCCGTATAGATGATATGTTTGATCAGCTGCGCGGAGCAACTGTATTTTCAAATATTGACTTACGATCTGGTTATCACCAGGTCCGAATCAAAGATGAGGACATTTTTAAAACAACTTTTAGGACCAGATATGGTCACTATGAGTTTGTTGTTATGCCATTTGGGCTTACTAATTCCCCGACTTTCTTCATGTGCTTAATGAATAATGTATTTCATAAGTAACTTAATAAATTTGTGGTAATATTCATTAACGACATTCTAATTTATTCTAAGTCTAAAGAAGAACACGAGGAGCACTGAAAAATTGTTTTACAAGAATTGCGAGAACATCAGTTTTATGCTAAATTTAGTAAGTGCAATTTCTTTAAGGATAAAATAAAGTAATTGGGCCATGTAGTAACTAAATAAGGGATATTAGTTAATCCAAAAAAGATAAAATCAATTGAAGAATGGCCAGTCCCAAAGGATGTGACTGACGTACGATCATTCATGGGGATTACTGGTTACTATCGAAGATTCATTGAGGGGTTCTCAAGAATTGCAAATCCCATAAATTCTTTAGAGAAGAAAGGGAAGAAATTCAAGTGGAATCAAATGTGTGAAGAAAGTTTTAAAAAGTTAAAAACATTACTAACTATTGCACCAATCTTAAGAATTGTTGATCCTAATAAAGACTTTGTAGTATGCACTGACACATGCAACGATGGCCTAGGTGGAGTTTTAACTCAAGAAGGACAAGTAATTGCATATGAGTTTAGGAATCTTAAGATTCATGAGAAAAACTATGCAACCTATGATTTAGAGTTGGCTTCCATCATACATGCTTTGAAGATGTGGTGCCATCACTTAATCGAAAGAAAATTTATGTTAATGATAGATAATAAATGATTAAAATATTTGTTGGATCAACCCAACTTAAACGCAAGGCAAGCTAGGTGGCTAGATTTCCTTAGCGAGTACAATTTTGAAATCCAACATATTAAGGGAAAATAAAATAAGGTTGCTGATGCTCTAAGTAGAAATGCAAAAATAAATTTTGTAGCAGCAATCCGCACTTATAAAACATATTTAGAAGAATAGCTAGAGGAAGGAGTAAAATTGGATGAAAATGATTAGAAATTACAAGCAAAAGTAAGAGAAAATTTAACTGAAAGTTTAAGTACAGGGTATAGTCTAAACAAAAAAGGATTATTACTATATAAAAATAGGTTGTATATACCTAATGTACCTAATATTAAGCTACTGATTTTAAATGAAATTCATAAGACTCCTTACTCAGGACATCCTGGTTATCAGAAGACTATAACCATGTTATGGAAGGATTATTTCTGGCCAAATATGAACAATGAACTGGAAGAATATATTGCCAAGTGTTTTGAATGTCAACAAGTTAAGACTTAACACTAGCATCCATCCAATTTACTACAACCATTACCCATCCCTAGCTAGAAATGGGAAAGAATCAGTCTTGATTTTATTACAGCTCTACCTAGAAATTAGAATTTGAATGACTCGATAATGGTAGTCATTGATAAAATTAGTAAAGTAGCTCATTTTATACCTGTAACGACCACCTACAAGGATAATAATATTTCTGTTATATTCATGAAACAGATATTTCGTTTACATGGGATACCAAAAGTTATAATTTCAGACAGAGACCCTAAGTTTACAGGCAATTTCTAGAAGTCTTTGTTTAAAGGCCTGAATACTACTTTAACTTTTAGTACCCGTTTTCATCCCTAAACGGATGGAAATGTTATATTTTTATCATTTAAGCAATATGATCTTAGGATCTTATCTGAGAGAATAGCATGCACAACAATAAACATAAGAGACAAGAGACACAAAGAAGTTTCCTCAGGGAAACCATAAAGGAGAAAACCCCACAAATTCCTCAGAGATAGAATGAGCACCAATGGCAGCAGTAAAACCCAAAGACATAAAATATGATCCCCAACAACTGTTCTCTCTATCTCACTTGAGAGAGCTTCTCCTCTCTCACTCATGCGCCCCAATGAGTGAGTGTGTGTTGCGTGTAGAAATGAGGAGAGCCTCTCTTCTATTTATATTCTTCCACTCACTTTATGTCCACTCCAACAAGTCAGCCTCACTTAAAAATTACTTACCAGGGCCAACTTCTCTAGGAGAGTCTAATAACGCTAGTTCCCCACAACTATGGGGACTTTTTCCTCTGATCAACAAAAAGGTTTAACCTTAACTAAACCATGGGGACTATTTCCCTGACTTACAATGGAGGGTTAACCTTAATGAATTTACATGACTTGTTTACATTATTGATTCTCTCGATAGGAACATTGGGGTATGACATGACTCAATTACATTACAAATACTTCCCGATAGGAACATCGGGGTATAATACATAATATATACAAGTGAATACATTTCAAAGTTACAAATACATCAACACTCCCTCTTAACTAGGAAGGTATTCTCTCAATTTTTTTTAATTAGCACAAGTCTTCTTCTCTGGGTCATCATTGGATTGCCATCAATTCTAGATCATCATCAAGTTTGGATCATCACTGGATCATCGTCAAGTCTAGATCATCACTGGATGATCATCAAGTCTGGATCATCACTGGATAATTATCAAGTCTGAATCATCACTGGATCATCAAGTCTAGATCATCACTTGATCTAGATCATTACTGGATCATCAAGTCTGGATCATCACTTGATATGGATCATTACTGGATCATCAAGTCTGGATCATCACTGGATCATCAAGTTTGGATTATCACTTGATCTGGATCATTATTGGATCATCAAGTATGGACCATCACTTGATTTGGATCATTACTGGATCATCACTTGATTTGGATCATCACTAGATCATCAATCCTGGATCATCATCACTGCTTCCGTCATCTCGAACAAATGGTGCTATCTCTCAATTCTTCTCGTCATAGGAAGTTTTTCAGAGCCAACCATTTTTCATGATGGTTGTAGGCCTAGACTCCATGTAGGTCTTTATTGTCTTCAACACTTATATCTAACCATGGAATGAACCATGTTAGAAATTCCTTCCCAACACTTAGATATGACCATGGGAGGAACACATCCAAGAACCATGTTAGAAAGGCACACCCAGCACTCACATCTGACCATGGGAGGAACACATCCAAAACCCATGTCAGAAAGGCCTAGCACTCAGATCCTACCTCATCTTGTTAGAAAGGCTCTGCACTTCCATCTGAACTCATGTTGTCAGAAAGGATCTACACTTACATCCAACCTCATATTGTAAAAAAGGCTCTACACTTACATCTAACCTCATCTTGTCAGAAAGCATCTGCACTTACATTTGAACTCATCTTATCAGAAAGGCTCTACACTTACATCCAACCTCATCTTGTCAGAAAGGATCTGCACTTACATCAGACCTCATCTTGTCAGAAAGGCTCTGCACTTACATCCGACCTCGTCTTGTCAGAAAGGATATGCACTTACATCCGACCTCATCTTGTTAGAAAGGCTCTGCACTTACATATAATCATGTGGGAATGAATCCTGCAATCATATCAGAATATATCTGCACTTATATATGATCATGTGGGAACACATCCCGTAATCACATCAGAATGGCTCTGCATTGATAATGTGGGATCACATCTCACAATAAAATTAGGATGTCGCTACACTGATCATGTGGGAACACATCCCACAATCACATCAGAATGTCTCTACACTTACATATGACCATGGAAGGAACCAATCCTCTCACCATGTCACAAGGGATCACAGACTCATCACTTCCCCTTGGAAGGAACCTCGATGTGGAGAACACCAAGCTTCTACCTGAAGTACTCAAAATTCACTCTAGCCATTTCTAGCATGGAATGACATCAGGGTTTATTGCGTCCAAGGAAAACCTGTGAGCTTTTCCAGGACCGATTACATTCAATAGCAACCTACATGATTGATTGCGTCTGAGCAACCTACGAGCTTCGCCAAGATTTATGCTCAGACAACCTGTCTCACCGACTATTCTAGAAATCCTTCTTTCAAGAGATCTCCATCTGTATCACATACCGGAGCTTCACTGCTCCTCTATGCACCATACAAAAATGCAAGTAAGATCAATCAAATCAAACAGTAGTTTTCAAAATAAACACACTACCTCCCAAATAGCCGAGAAAGTGGCAACATATTTTTCCTCGACTCTACTCAGCGTCATGCAGGAATCCTTCTTGCTAAACCAAGAGATCACACCTGATCTCATACTAAAGTAGCACCTCAAAGTGCTCTTCCTATCAATGGAACTTCCTGCCCAATACGAATCCACATAACCCTCCAGGTTAATCTTCCAATTCGTATCCTACTTGAGCCCATACTCAACTGTACCCTTCAGGTACCTCACTTCATGCTTTGCAACCATCAGCTGAACATGTTTCAATGTGTTCATATTAAAGCAAATATCTAGTCTCGTATTCGTCAGGTACATCAAGGAACAAATCATCTGATGATACATTGTTGCATCCACCATCTCTGATGAAGCAACACTCAATAGCTTCGGGTTCAATGCCATAGGTTTGGTCATGGCCTTGTAGTCCATCATCCTGAACCTCTTCAAGATATCTGCTGCAAAATTCCCTTGTCCCAAGGAGATTCCATCAGCATTTTACCACACCTCCATGCCTAGAAAGTAGTGCATCATATTCAAGTCCTTCATCACGAACTCAACAGCAAGTCTCCTTCTTACAAATTTAATGAGTTCCTTTTTCTGTCAGGAACAAGTCATCGACATATAACATGAGAATTACTGGTCTTCTGACTTCAACCTTGAAGTAAAGGTTGGAATCCTCTTTACTCTCAGTAAATCCTAGAGTCGTCAATAATCTGTCCATCCTGTCGTACCATGTTGAACCTCAGGATCTTCTGCAGTCACTCCATCTGAAGCGGAGAATTATTCTTTCTCTGCCTTTCATACTCTATGCATTGAAACATTCTGTACCGGATTGATAAGTAGCTTCCTATGCTACTAATATTCTATGTATCCATCTAGGGTCACTGGATACCAAGATCCTCTATCTTGAACCTTTTCAAAAGTTCTTCTCGCAGCCATTTGTGAGTTTGTCATCCTCTATAGGTTTTCATCTTCAACCTTGTAGCAAAGGTTAAGATCTTCATAACTCTAAGTGATCTTCAAGCTCCTCATGTATGTGTTATCTCATGGGTACCTTCTGAGCTCATACAATTCCTTCTTTAATTTGTACACATGAATCTGCTTGTCACGTGTCTTCACTTCCAGTGGCTGAAAATGTCTCTTCTTAGTCTATTCCTTCTTTCTATGAGAAGACTCGTGCTACGAATATTTCCTTGTATCCCACGATGTTTCCATCTACTGCATGATCGAACTACAAAATTCCCTTCAGGTCTTGATACTATATCCTATACATCATTCTTCTTGAACTGGTATTCTCCTTCCCTTTCTTCTTGGCTACTTCTTCATAGCTGGAAGGATTTTGTATCAATGATGTCGCTCAACATTATCACATAACTAGAGTTTGTCTGAGGCCTCTTTCATTCTTTGAAAGTATTGTCATATTATTCTTCATCTTGGATTCTTTCTTGAACTGTCGTCACTTGTTCTTCAAAACAAGTCTCATCCTTCTTTTCTTGTCAGTGATTGTACACGATCTTTCCTACAAGTCAAATGCACTTTTATGGTTAGAAACATTTCATAAGGCATATTCATAATGGAAAATTCTTATGCATAAATATATGATCATGAAACTATTTTATCCAATACAACATTCATCCATATCTCACGAAAACTTTCTAGCTGCCTTCCATCTCTACCAAGACATCATTGAGATTTTGCACTAATCTAATATGTCATCAAAGAGGTTTCATTCTAGATAAGTAGCAATGGAGAGTTGTATAGCACCATGAGCTACTTACCCATCAAATCTATATTAGTAGTATACTGTCATTCATGCAAACATTCTATCATGCATAATACATCAACTGAATATAAACAAATTCATAACAAAACAATATCATGAAATGGCAATTGAATACTTATCTTTATTTGTTTCATGGCTAGACTCCTTCTTTCAGCTTCATCATCTTCTTTATTCATAACATAATCATTTCTTATCCAAATGCTTAATATGGATAAGGGGTTCTTCAAGAATTGAGTTCTTCATATTCCTCATCGCTTGAGGTATCTTCTGTGAATCATGAAATCCTGATCTTCATTTTCTCCCATCTTCTTTTCCCTTATTATGAGTTGAGCTTCTTCTTGTGTGCGCTCTTCCCAGAGTTTGCTGAAATGAATCACTTCCTTATGGCACACATTCCTTGAATGAATGAATCTCATGATCCTGGGAGGCCATTCAATGTGGTTATCACAACTTCTGCATTCTCCACTTCTTCTACTTCTTCAAGTTGTTCTTTTATTTGAGATACTCTTGTAAAGTGTGACTGTATGGTCTCTTCATTCTGGATCTTCACATTCTTCAAGTGGTTTCTCAAATTCATCTTCCGAGTTATGTTCTTCCCTTCAAGTAGCTTGGTCAAAGAATCAAACTTCTCTTTAGGTGTCTTTAGGGAAGACACTTGTGGTATAAGGTGATCCTTGATTGAATTAGCAATGATCTTCTTGGTATTGACCAAGTTCTTGTTGTGTAAGGATTTTAGCCTCATCTCCCTATGGAACTGGAACCTTTCCACTTATTTAGGTGTCCAATTTCATTTTCTTCAAGAACCAGTGAGATCCAATACTTCCATGCTTGGAAGTTGTCAATTTCACTAATCTTGTCATCAATATGGTGTGATTAGTCATTTTGAAATGATAACCTTAAATGTAAATAGTGAAAGATTATATCTTACCGATTTGAGGTGTTTGTCCTAGTTCCGGAGCTGGCTAATCTAGGGTTTGTCAGAGAAACCCTAATTTTCAAAACTTAGATTATTTCAAATATGATTGGATAGAAAGATAGACCTATTCAATGCGAGCTATCCAATGTACTCCTTTTCTGAAAATAGTGGAGGGAAGCTACCAGAACAAGAAGCCCTAGTTTAGCAATTTCTTCTGCAGAAATGCCTGATACTGTTTCTACGATATCTACAAAATTACTACTCCTTTATGACTGTAATTTTGTATTGAGGTAACCTTGTATTTTATATTTCCAAAATCACATGTTTTACTAGAATTGGTTTCACTAATTGGGACTTATGAGTGTTTTCCCAAGGTGACTTGTTTCAGGATTGTTCAACATAGCGAATTTGTATGGACTGGCACATGTCACTGTTTCACCTTCAAGGTCTAAAACCTTTACCATAGAAATTAAATTTTGTTCCCTATCTGGAAGATCTGGATAAAGTTCATTTGGATCTTTGTATCCTGAGATATTGCAATTCTACCTAGGTGTCCTATTTAGGGGTGAATTCTGGAAGAGGCTGAAACCTTGATTTGGAGGAAACATATATCCTAGAATATAGCGAATACGAGGTTGAAAAATTTACAAAGTGTACATCAGGAATTTATCTTCGGACTATGAAAGTTTCAGCTCCTGATCCTTCTCCAATCTCAAGATATAGCGAATGTACCAAAACTACCATTTTCAGTATTTTAGGGTTTTTCAGGCCCAGGGTCAAACTAGGGTTTGACTTTCCCAGAGTTTCACTCGAACAAAAAATTTGAACTTGGTCTCTAAATTTTGATTTTGATGAGGATAAAAATCCTATGGCAAGCTCACTCCAAAATTACTCTTCTGTAAAAAGCCCTAATTTCCTGCACCAAAAACTGAAAAATGCTCGTAATCAAATTCTGCTACGACGAAAAGATGTGCACTTCAATGGAGAGTTATCCTAGCCTCCTTTTGATAATGGATTGTGGGGAGAGACCCAAAAAGTATGAAGTCCTAGCTTCTGCAGCTACACAATGTCTTCTTCTCAGGTTAGCTCTAATACCATGTTATATTTTTATCATCTAAGCAATATGATCTTAGGATCTTGTCTGAGAGAATAACATGCAAAACAATAAACACAAGAGACAAGAGACACAAAGAATTTTCCTTGGGGAAACCATAAAGGATAAAACCCCACAACTTCCTCAGAGATAGAATGAGCACCAATGGCAGCAGTAAAACCCAAAGATAGAAAAGATGATCTTCAACAGTTGTTCTCTCTCTCTCTCACTTGAGAGAGCTTCTCTTCTCTCACTCATGCACCCTAGTGAGTGAGTGTTTGTTATGTGTGTAAATGAGGAGATCCTCACTTCTATTTAAATTCTTTCATTCACTTTATTTCCACTCCAACAAGTCGCCCTCACTTAACAATTAATTACCAGGGCCGACTTCTCTAGGAGAGTCTAATAACCCTAGTGTCCCACAACTATGGGGACTTTTCCCTCCGATCAACAAGGAGGGTTAACCTTAATTCAATTGTGGGGACTATTGCCCCAACTTACAATGGAGGGTTAAACTCAATGACTTTACATGACTTGTTTACATTATTGATTCTACCAATAGGAACATCGGGGTATGACATGACTCAATTACATTACCGATACTTCTCGATAGGAACATCGGGGTACAATACATAAGATATGCAAGTGAATACATTCTGAAGTTACAAAAACATCAATAGGACAGACTGAAAGGGTGAATCAAGTGTTGGAAGATATGCTCAGAATGTATGTTAAGGAATAACCAGGTAAATGGGAATATTACTTACACCTTGTAGAGTTTGATTACTACAATCACTACCAAGCTTCAGCAAGATACAGTCCATTTTAAATTTTTTATAGCAGAAAGTGCAATAACCCCATCTCATGGAGTAACCCAGTTGACAGGTTAGTATTAGGACCTGAACTACTAAAAGAGATGGAGTTAATTGTAAAACAAGTGCAAGGTAACTAAAAAGTTACGCAAGACAGACAAAAAAGTTAAGAAGATCTTAAATGAACTCAAAAAGGGTTCCAGGTGGGTGAACATCTCTTTATAAAGGTAACGCCTAAAAAGAGTTCTTTGAAATTAGGAAGTTGTGCCAAGCTAGAACATCGATGTTATGGGCCTTTTGAGATAATGTCCAGAATGGGACAGGTGGCATATCAATTGGATTTGTCACCAAATTTGAAGGTCCATAATGTTTTTCATATGTCTGTGTTAAAAAAATATGTACATGATGCTACTCATGTTATAAATTGGAATGATGTGCAGGTGGAACATGAAGGAGATTTTCTGGTGGAAGCAGATTCTATCCTCAAAAGGAGGGAGATCTTGCTTTAGAATCACACCATTGGTTAGGTGAAGGTGTAATGGAAGCACCTTAGTCCAGAAGAAGCCACATGGGAATTGGAGAGTCATATGTGCGCTGCATATCCAATTCTATTCCAGGGCAATTCTGAGGATGATGAATAAATAAAATCGAGGATGATGTTATATTTAAGGGGGTGTGTATGTCACAACCCCAAATTGCGAAAACATTCTATGTTTTAGGAGACATTATGTTGTAATTTTATTATAAAGTTGTAATTAATGACCAAGTGGGGTCAAGGATAATTGCATGTAATTGTTGAATGTTTTATTAATTAATAAATGAAAGATGAGACAACAACTTAAGGAGGCTATTAAATGAGTGTTTTATTGGTCACTTGGTAGAATAGGCTAGGCTGAGAGAAGATTGACACTTAGCATCATCCTCAAACTACTTCTAGTTTTTGCAGGAGGAAACTTCCCTTTTTTGTGGTCATGTTCCCCAAGAAAGTGGAATAGGAGTAGGTGGCTCATTAAGTGAAACTAACCCAAAAATACCTAGGCATGCTAATAAAACTTCCCATTGAATTTAGTTGGGGCTGCTCATTCTTTACTTGTGAAAATTCTGAGTGAATTGAGTGCACAAGAAAATTCAATGGAGGGGACTAGTGGAAGTTTTTCTTTTGAGTGAAAAGTGCTGAAGTTCTGAACTAGTGCAGCTGATTTAAGCTAAGTTCATACTGGTACAAGCATAACAGATTACTGTTGATTTCTCAGTCGAGTTGCATAGGTTTTCTAAACCGGTTCTCTCATCTATTTCTTCAACCAGGTGGACCAGTAGATAGGCTTGGGGGTCCTAAGATTTACAGTTCAACTATATCCAGGAGTTGGTTGGGAGGAAGAGGTTCCTTAAGTTGTTGTCTCCTTTGCTGCATTTCCAGATTCTACATGCTCTTTCTAATTTATCCATGCATACTCAGGATCACAAATGAATGAATTTAGGAAATAATATGTTATGTTTCTGTTCATTTGTTATTAGAATGATTGAAGGAAATATTTTACTATGAAAAGATAGACAAATTATGGATTAGATATGGATTAGGATAAATGATTAGAGTAACTTCAAATTTTACTATGGACAAAATACCTAACTGTATTTTTCCACACTTTCAAGAAGGTAGTACTCTAGTACAGAAGGTTACATTAGATTCTGATAGATAATCAAATGAAGTATGTAGGAATGTGTTTATTTACCTTCTATAGATTTTATAGGGTTAATCAGAAGAAAGCTTTTCTATTTCAGAAATTTTCGTTAGACGGAGTACATTATTATAAAAATAAACAAAACTATCTCCAAGAAAAATCTAAAAAAAATATACATAGTCAATGCTCTTATTTACACAATAAATAAATGATTTTCTACAAGCCTAATTATTATAAATATACATAATAATTAAAAACATTATAAGAACAGGAAGATAAATAAGCAGGAATAACTTAAAGAAAACAGTAAAATGAGGCTAGTAATCACTTAGATAATTTCATTACTAATATAATTAAGAATAAAACTTTAAACACATTACAATTAAATACTAAACTTTGTAAAGATTTAAAAATAATTAAAATTTTATAAAATCCCTAATGTGGAGAAACTGTCAATTATGACTTTCATTTCCTTCTCCTTTTCCAGAGTAGGGTTAATACAGTTTTACACATAATTACTTAAAGCACAAATTCTTCATTGATACAAACAAAATTATCTATTTTTATAAATACACATATTTAAATAAACTTTTCAAAGGAACAGTATTAAAATTGTTTGTCAAATATAAACCAAGACAATTTAAGTAAAGACCCTTTAAACTTTCCAACCCAAGTACACAGTATAAACTCAGGTTGTACTAGTTAACCCTTCTTTTAATTTTTTTCTGAATAATTTTTTTTACTAATAGAGAAAAACTCAAACTCTGTTTAAAAACCAACATTCTGAACTTTTTCCTCTGAAAAACAAAATCGAAAAAAAATTATGAAATTAAACCATAATAAAACCTCTTTTAAGTTCTTTAACCATTTATTCATCAACACAAGTATTGTAGTAGTAAAAATATTTCTATTAAGTTAATTCAAAAATTGAAATTCTTAAACATTACAAGAAACCCCACAATCTGCCATCGACCTCATAGAAACCATAGTTCATGGCCGAATACAGGAATAGCTAACACAGTAAATCTATAAAGCCTAAGCATAGTATAAATATATTTAAAAACTCTATCTAAAACACATTTACAAATTTCACAGAGGTCATGGCTTTAAAGCCTGTCGAAAATATAATCCCTGTAATTCGAGTTATGGTTGTGAAGTCCTCAAAGAATTTCATCAAGCTATGGCCGCAAGGGCTTCAAAATTTTCTTATAAAAACATTTCAGTCTCGACCACATGGCCTTTCTAAACAAACAAAATATTTGATAACCAAAACTAAAGTCACATCTCGGAGGAACTGTAACAACCAAACCCCATACAACCATCATAGGAGGAACCTCAGGTAGGACCGAGGCTTACCGTTTGCTGAAGGAGCGTGAAGACCCCCTCTTCATTTGAGTCTTTGAGCCATAGTATGAAATATTTGCATATAAATTGACCTGCACACACATTAAATATTTTGTTAAGTTTTATGTATAGAAAATAAAAAAAGGAAAGAACTAGCATATGCACTTATGGAAAAAATAAGAAGGGAAACGAAGAGTTACCTGGAGCAGTTTCACTTCCAGCCGTGCCTAAATTTGTTTACACAACGTTTTCAACCAAGTAAAAACCCCTTCACACTAGAAACTAGGCAGTAAAGATAGATAATCCCACACTCAATGATAATGTTCAAATCAAAAGCCAAGGCCACACCACGATGAACGCGAAATAGATCCCACACTACAGAGTTCAAAACTAGACAAAAGCACAAAGGTAAGTGCTCGCAGAGGCAAATAAATGGCGTCAAAAGGCCTCACACATAGAGTAAAGAGATGGAAAGGAATATCTCATACATAGAGGAAATGTATAGGCAGAGATAAGGACTGGCATCAAGGCCTATGCGGCCATGAGCCTGCGGTCCCCTCTCCACTTCAGTAGTAAAAAGATAGGTCAAATGCAGAATTGTAGGGTTTAGGAGAGTTATATAGTGAACCTCCAAAGTAAAAAACCCTAACCATTAAGCATCGACCACATGGAGTTTAATACGTTTTGGAATTGTGGGTCTAACTCTATAGTTTCAAGAGAGTCTTGGAGTAGCCTGCAAGTAATAAGAAGTTGCATAAAAACTTGGTTATAAACCCTTTCAACAATAGAATAATATCTCTATATTATAAGATGCATATTATAACCTTCAAGGAAAATGATATTGTTGGTAGTCTTCGTATAAACTAGGGCTTACAACGATGCATTATGAATCATGTAAATGGGTAATAACTTATGCAAAAGAATTCTTTAACCTTGTTAACATCATAAATAACACCTTGTGATAAACTATAGGACTTGTAAGAAACCTATGACAATACATTGGTTAAAAACACTTATGTGTGCAAGCTTGCAAGTATAGAATGATTCATAGCTTGATTCTTAGTATAAGTATTAAAACTTAGTTTTTTTATAGGGTAATAATGTTTTTCATATCTCCTTGTGAGATGAAGATCATGCGAAGGCTAGGTTGGATAGATTTTGTAGGAAATGATCTTTTCATTCTTTACACAAAGCAGTAATACTATTGTTGAATGATATAATGTTCTTATTATTGTAATTCTACCTGGTAAGTACTTAAATAGTTAGTAGACTGTCTTCTGCACTAAATATTTGGTTCCATGTATGAATGTCAATCATTATACCTTATGACTATACCTAGATTTATGTTTTCCTAGTTTACTTAACATTTGAATATTGTTGAGACAAATACATATGAACTATCACTGGTAACAAGTAATAAGGTATCAAATGACCTGGTATACAATTTTATCTTTCGCTAGAATTGTATATAGGACCTAAACTGATAATAAATAGATGAAATTTTGATGAACAAGTTATAGTTGAAGCGAGGTAGAAGAACAACTAGATTTATCTCAAGATTCTCCTAATAGTTATTCTTACAATAAATTAAATAAGACGTAAATATACAGTTCAATGATACCTCCTTTATTTTGATCGAAGTTGTAAATTAAACAAATATACTAGCATTTTATTTTATTCTAGTTGAGATAATAATCTTGATCCAGAAACTAGTTACAAAACATCTTACCTGTAAAATACCTGTAAAAGAAGCATCACTTCACTGTAGTAGCTAAAAAGCTAAGTAAGCCTCAGACTTAACTAAAGATCCTTCATATTCACAAAGGGTAAAACAAACTTTAGCACTTAGAAATTAAACAGATGTTTGAGTTCATATTATTCCAAATCAGAACCTGCTAAATCAAATCTTTAATAATGATTTATGAAAGCAAATATTTAAGAATGCAGATCTAGATTTTAATAAAGGAATTAGTTCTAGTTTAAGCCTAATTATGTTAACTGTTAACAGTTAAATGTCCCTCAGAAGTGACGATTGTAAACATTTAATGTCATAGATTTTTTTTTAAATTTTTACGAATTTTTGGAGTATTACAACACATATATCCCATATTAAGGCTAAATATCCCATTTAAATGCCATGTGTAGTGGTTTAAGACTTGTTTAGGTTACACTATTGTCCCATTACCATGGTTAAGACCCCGAGACCCATTCTTAGTGCATAAAACCTCATAATGAGACCCATATCCCACTAAAGGCCAAATATTCCATCTATAAGGCATGTGTGTTGATTTAGGTACTTATTGTCTTCTCTTCCATGACTATAGTCAATGTCTAGAGACCCATCCCTCCCATCAAAAACCCTATAATGGCACCCTTATCCAATTATAATACCATTTAGTCTCCCAATATTCCATCCATACGGTCTATGGGGTGGCTCATGGCCCAAAATTGCATTAGTTAAGTGACGGGGGGAGAGTCAAAGGAGGGAAAGGAAGGTGTAGAGGGAATCATGGGAGGGATGAAGGGAGGATAAATATAAGGGGAAGGGAGGGATGGGTAGGGGAGATATATGAGGGGGTACTGGAGGGAGGACGAATATAAAGGGAAGGGATTTATGGGAGGGGAATAAATATAAGTGGGAGGTAGGGCCCTAGGGTATTATCCATTATCAAGGGATGAAACCTCTACTTTAGGCCCTAAATGAATCTTCTACGAATCTAGGAACACCAATAGCACCTTAAAACACCACATGTTACCTCTTGAGGCCATTCTTATCTTTCTGTGTGGGAATTGACACCATTAGGTTGTTTTAATCACTAAGGATGGGTTTAGAGACCCTCGATGTTGTTGAGCGATTGGGAAACTTAGTTCATAGACAATAAAGAAAGCTTTTAGGGATAGACAAGAAATAACAATGTATCAAGCCACCACACATGACCTATTTAGGGGGTCTTTGGAATTATATTAGGGATATGCATGGAAATGGGATGAAACCCAAGCCTAGGGTCCTAAATGAATCCCTTAGTCATTGAAGGTCAATAAGGACACTTCAAACTACCACATAAGACCTATTGATGGTATAGCTACCCAAAAACTGGGGATAATCATGCCATCGAGAGGTTTTAAATAGTAGACATGGTTCTCAAGGTCTTACACATGGTTGGTGAAGTAAACCCAAGCCTTAGTCCATAAAGGAATATTATATCCATCCAAGGCCTAAAATGATACCTCGAATAACCTCACATGACTTATAAGCAATAGGTATGGGTTGTGTGGCCTTCACCATTGTTGGGGGAGTAAACATTGGGATTGGACTCTAAAAAAAGATTCTAGGAATCTATGACCATGAATAACACCTCAAATGACCAGCCATGTCCTCTTGAAGTTACCCTTTCCTTCAAGTAGTGACATGGATGCCGTTAGAAGATTTTCGATAGTAGATATGAATCCATGGGTCTTGGACATTGTTAAGGGAGGAAACCTAGGCCTTGTACCATAAAGAAAAATTATTAGAATATAGTTTTAATAATGAAATTAGATCCACCATACATGACCTCATGAGATAGATATAAGTTTCGAGCCTTAGAGAAAGGTTAGGCAATAAAACTCAATCATTAAGTCTAAAAAACAACTTCTTTGTATTAAGCGCCATGGACAAGTGCCTTGAACCTCCAGTAATTTGACCTCATTATCCACAACCATTCAGAAATTTTAGGCTAAGCATCATCCTTTTGCCACACTGAACCGCTTTGGAGGGGTCAATAATTACCATGATCTTTTCTTTTTAGATGGGGTTTCTCGCAAAGACTATCCACTAACTTGGTAAACGCTTTTTTACTCTCAAAGATACTAAATCCAAAATGCATATGCGTTATATCGCATATGCATTATGAATCACATATACGATATATCACATATGCATTATGAATCGCATATGTGATATGTATAACTACAAAATGCATATGCATGTTTTTAAAATTAAAAAACTCGTCGGGAATATGATTTGGAATTATGTTCAAAAATAGCTTCGGACTACCGAACCTATTGGCTAGGACAAATAAACCAGGGCTATTGCCTATCTTTTAGAACTCTATCAATATGCTTAGTTTTGATGGCGTGTTTTGCTGTGACAAACACACTATTTTTTTTCTTCTGAAAATTTAGAATATTGTAGTGTACAATCTAACAATTCTGAATATGTAATTTTTTCCTTTAAAAGTATGTTTTATTTATTTATTATTATTTTTCTAAATGACAAACATGAGTTTTTGAAAATAGATACATCGATTTATTTTTATATAACTTTTGATTTCCTTCGCCATTTCCCAAGAAAACTATATGGTGCACTAGAAGAGACAAATATCTACGATATTATATATAGAAATCAAGGATTTCATTAATTTTTTCCTCTAAAGTTTTGCACCCGCACATAACGTTTTCATTTCAAGCTTTTCTGACTTCAATAATTAATAATAAAAAATAATTCATAAAAAATTATGAATAAATAGTGTTGCATTAGGCCCATATGTCCTTTAAATGTCTGCAAGATTTCATCCCAATTTGACATCATTTACCTCATATATTGGTGCACCCGCACAAACATATATGTTATAATGTGTTGAAAAATTGAAAAACCAATCTCACGGAAACTAATTTTATAATCATTTACACACTTTTTTTTGCATAAATGTTATATATTATGAAATTAGATTCAATTACATATCTTTTGTATTTTTACTTTATCTTCAAATAAGTTAGTGAAGTAACCCTAATTGTCACCTAAATTCAGAGTTTCCAGGTTTTTCCAATATTATGTAGAATCTAAAGTGTCTTTAAAGGAGTCCATGATGGTGCATCATCCCCACCTCTAATTCTTAAATACCCCCTATTGTTATATCTCTAATAAATTAGCCCCACCCCCTTGAAACCCCTAAACCTCCCTTCCTCTCTCTCTCACACACACAGATACACACCCCTAGCACCTCTCTCTCACTCCTAACACCTGACACCTCTCTCTCTCCACTCTCTCTCATTCCCTGACTCATCTAACTACACTTAGACCCCACCCCCTATTTATTACCCAAACCTCTCTCTCTCTCTCTCTCTTAGACACCCACATTACACCTCCACAGGTCACCCCCTACACCTAACATCCCCACTCTTCCCCCTCATTCTTACTAATCCCCCCTCCTCCTCTCCCTACCTCTAACCCCCCTCGTCCTTCTACCCCTCTCCCCCATCTTCTCCATTACTAACCCGTTCTCCACTCTCTCTTA
>LPNX010020385.1:35000-118632 GCA_001517045.1 Pseudotsuga menziesii | reverse complement strand
TCTATCACTACCCAACCAATCCAACTACATCTAACCCCCACCCCCCTATTACATCCCCTCTACAACACCTGGACACCCCCACTTTAATCTAACCCCCACTCCCCACTTAGGGAGTGCTTGTTAATTACTCCTAAACATTGAATGATCCCTTCGTCGTAGAACTACCTTCTTAAATGCTCCTAAAACTATTCGAGTATAGCGTGTACGCATTATATGTGGTTAAAATACGCTTGCATTTTTGTTAATAATAACACGTGTGCATTATTTCTCAGTATAAACAACAATTTTCCTTGTCTAAGAAACACTCTATCATATTTCAAACATGTTTCACGGTCCTCACACAATTTCAGGTTGTATACAGTGCCTTCATTCTCTTCTTCACCAAATTATCACACAAAGTTTTGTCTTTGACAAAAACCATATCCATCACATGTTTAAGGATTGCTTGGAGCATGGTATACATTGATGAGCAAAAAAGAAAGAATTAATTGAGCAAGAAAGAAACCAAGCTTGGGGAATCTCCCATTGAGGAGCACCATAGAGCATCTCCACCATTGTTTTTCTTGCAATTGAGGATCTAGAAAAGGCAACATTAACTTGGTCATTGTGGTGGAGTATGTAGACACAATTGAGAAAGAAAAAAACCAAGCTTGGGGAATCTCCCATTTAAGAGAACCATAGAGCATCTCTACCATTGTTTTTCTTGCAATTGAGGAGCCAACAAAGGAAACATTCTTCCCAATATTCCCCCTAACTTGAGAGTCTAGAAACAATTAAGAAACAAAGAAACCAAGCTTGGGGAGTCTCCCATTGAAGAGGACCATTGACCATCTACACCATTTTTTCTTGCTCATTTAGCTAGCACAAGATTTTCATGGATAATGCATCGTTACATGTGGAGTAGGCGCCTTTTCCCACCTACCACACTCAGTTGCACTGAGTTAACTAGCTATCACTAATTGATTGAGTTGGTTGGACATCTGGGAGTTGATGTTGGACTCCGATATTGATTGAGGCACCATGAGTTAGAGATTCAGTTAGATACAATCAGATCCACATGATATATTCAAATTTCTCCGTAATGCATTCGAATTCTTCCTATTTGTAAACTATTGTAACACCGTATTATTATTGTGAATGATACTGTAAATTCCTGAGCAATACTCATACGTTTCCTGTGTGCTTTATTTTATTCAGTTTGTATTTTCATTCTCCATTTACGCAAAAATGATTAGAACTATTTGATTGAATATCTAAATGGAATTCAAATTCTAATATGGTATCAGAGCCTTCTCAGGTAGGTTTCATGCTTGTTTCTCCCAATTGAACATCAGAAGCAGCCGGGTTTCCATAGAAGTCCCCTATGATGATTTGCTAGCTTTGAATTTATTTAGATAAGTGGAGAGGGTGTGATGGACCCTGAAAACATGTTAATGTCGAGAGGAAAATAATGATTCTAACATAGTTCAAATATTTTTAGTTTTGCAGTGATATTTTGTAGGTTCAACTTCATATGGATTCGATATTATCATTTCTTCTTCTTACTCCATCCACAAAAGCTTTAGAATGGAAGTTGAAGATTATTGCATATCTGAAGAGACAAGGTCTTTATGAGGTATCAATTGGACTTGGTAAAGATTCTTATAAATATCAGAATGAATGGCTAAATGATGGTGAAAGATCTTTTGGAACAATAGGCATGGTTTCTTGGAAGTCTTGAAGCTTGCACTACCTTATTGAGTCTGCTAAATACCCAAAGGATCTCTTCACAGAACTGCATAGAACCCTTGGGAAGGGAAATGAGGATAATTATAGAAATTTGGGGAGCACATTTAGAACCACAAGAGTTCTTTACTCAAAAGTATCGGCCTCTACTCTCTCTTATGAAGTTGTTTAAGATGAAGAAGAAGAAAATTTTTCCTCATAGTCGATTCGAATTGAAGAAAGCCTCCTTGGAGTGACTCCTTCTCCTGCTGCTCCGGAAGTGTATGAGATCTCTGATATCTCTTCTCTCACATGGATGATCTATAAGGAGACATTCAAATCTCTATCGTTAAAGAAAATCTCTCCTTCCATTCTATGCAAAGATTCTCCAGTGATTCTTCTATTATAAATTTTGTGTATACTTTACCTATGATTTCTCCGGGAAAGGGTGAGGAATTTTATTTCTCTGTATCTAATGATATTGCTGGTGTGAAAATAAGTAATTATTTGGATATTTTGGAAATAATATCAGATTTTAGGAGTGGTCCATTCACTCTCATTGATCTAGATATTCCAACAAATTCCTACATGATTGCATGCACTGATACTCAGGGTTATGAAGAAGGGAAACATTGTGCATCTACCATCTCGATGGAGCACACTCTTGGATATAATATGGAATTTATTGGATATTATATTATCTTATTTGGATCTGATCTGATATTACTTGGTTCTATGGTTCAAGAGCTTTCAGTACTGCTTGTAGCTGTTCTCATCAATTTTAGTGTGAAGAAACAAGTACCAAAAATCTCTTTCAAATGTTTTGGAGAACGAGAAAACTATGCATCTACCATCTCGGTGGAGTACACTCCTGGATATGATATGGAATTTATTGGATCTGATATTATCTTATTTGGATCTTATCTGATATTACTTGGTTCTAGGGTTCAATATCTTTCAGTACCGCTTGTAGCTGTTCTCATGAATTTTGGTGTGAAGAAACAAGTACCAAAAATATCTTTCAAAATTTTTGCTGGGGATTTGATGTCATTTTTCTCTCATGATTTTGTTGATATTATATTTTGTAAATATTTGGATATTTTGGAAATAATTTCAGGTTGTAGGATTTATTCAAACACTCTCATTTATCTTGAGGTTCCAGCAAATTCCTACATGATTGCATGCACCAATATTCAGAATTTTGAAGAAGGAGAAAATTGTACATCTACCATCTCGGTGGAGAAAACTATTGGATATGATATGAACTTTATTGGATCTGATATGATATTATTTGGATATGATCTGATATTACTTGGTTCAATATTTCAGGTTCATGATATTTCAGTATGGCTTGGAGCTGTTCTCATCAATTTTGGTGCGAAGAAACAAGTACTGCAAGTCTCCTTCAAAATTGCTGTTGGGGATTTGATGAGTCATTCCACACTTTTGGGTATAATATGGACTTATTTATATCTGATTTGATATTATTTTGATATTATCTGATATTAATTGGTTCAATGTTTCAGGTTCATGACTTTCAGTACTGCTTGTAGTTGGTTTCATCAATTTTGGTGTGAAAAATCAAGTACCGCAAGTCTCCTTCAAAATTGCTTCTAGGGATTTGATTTCACTTCAAAGTTTTGGATATGATATGAAAAATATTTATATATTATTTATTTTATGATTTGATAATATTTGGTTCAGGTTTTAATATTCAAGAGATTACAGTATTGCTTGTAATAGGTTTCATCAACTTTGGTGCGACAAATCAAGCACCGCAAGTCTCCTTCAATTTTGTTGTTGAGGATTCGATGTTAGTTATCTCTTATGAGTTTGTTGATATTATATTTTGTGACTTATTGGTTATCTCTAAATAAATATCATATTATGGAGCTCAATAATTCGCTCTCCACAGTCCCAAGACTTCTCTGCCTTTGGTCACATGCTCATCCCCTCACAGAACTAGTAAAGAGGAAGACATTTTGCATCCGCTTGGACACTTGCTCCTAACACTTGGGGCTGATTTTACCTCACATGGTTTGATGTTAAAGGATGAAATATATTAGTTTATTTGGTTTTCCTCACATGGTTCAAATTCTCAAGCACCTTTTCTCTCTCATCAGTTGGTTTCAGCTGCTTTACATGGGTCCAGTTTTCATCCTGCATCTGTCTATATTCCTGATTAAGCTGGGTACATTATTCTTCTTCCAAAGAGGAATATTAATCCAGATATAATCACTTTGTTTGGATTCATATTTTCACATGCACAGATTTAGGATGTTGCTGCACANAAGTTTTTAACTTGTATTTCTTGATTTCTGCTTATGTTGAGGGGGGGGGGGTGTTCCCATGAGGTTTTCTCTGTTTACTTGGTTGTATTAAGAATAATTTTTTACTATCTTTTAGATTGTATTTGGGTGACCTATGGTCTTGTTTCCAGGGCCCATAGTTTTCCAAGTCAGGATTCAGGGGGGGTGTTAGGATTATTAATCCTCCCTTGGTCAAATGTCTATTAGATTAATTTATCCTAACTTAGGAACCTTAATTAATTATTTGGGTCCACTAGTAGAATTGGGTCCACTTGACCTAATGGGGCCACATGTACCAGTCACTAGAGTGTGGGGAACACTATTAGAGGTTAACTACGACTTACTACAAGTGCATCCATCAGTTTGGGCTCCTCCTAGACCAATCCCAACATTTTAGGATCCAACGGGAGTCTTGACACCAACCTACTTCAGTTAGTTGGAGTTAGTACTATTCAGTCTTATTTAGCCCCCAATTACTTTCAGTTAGTTCAATATCAGTTAGCTAGTGCAAGCTTTGTATGGATAATACATGGCTGCATGTGTAGTAGGTGCCTTTTCCCGCCTACCACACTCAGTTGTACTGAGTTAACTATCTATCACTGATTGATTGAGTTGGTTTGACATCTGGCAGTTGATGTTGGACTATGATATTGATTGAGGCACCATGAGTTAGAGATTCAGTTAGATACAATCAAATCCACATGGTATATTTGAATTTCTCCCTAATGCATTCGAAATATTCCTATTTGTAAACTATTGTAACACTGGATTATTATAATATGCAATATTGCTTTTAGACAGTGTACCTTCAAAAGAACCAATGAGACTCTCATTGATCTGTACATGTTTTGGAGTTCTTAGACATGAAGTTGCTAACAGAGGTAAGGAGCTTGGAACTGCACCTTGTACCATATCACACGGTCGATATAGCATTTGAACATGAGCTTCATGTCCTTCCATCTCTTATTGTCGGTCGAACGGTGGCAATTGGAAATCCTCTTGGGTTGTCTGAACAACATTATATTATTCAAGCATAGATTTGACATTCAACAACTCTCTAACTCCTTCACTTGTATACCCACATCCAAGTAAATCTGCAAAGGTTTCAGGTGGCCTTGATGTGCACCTATGTTTTATTCCTTAATTAATGCCATACGGTGCTCGTTCTTCAACTTCTATGGATATTGAAGGCCCCTTGAGAGAATGATTTTGTCTTTCTTGTTTTGGATTGATAGGAAGAATGGTGGCATCATATACAACCGAAATTGGTTGAGTGTCCTTAGAGCTTCTTTGATTGGTCATGTCATTTATTTTCTTTTCTCTAATTTATTCAAGGATTTCATTGGGTATCGTCTTCCTTTCTGATTTTCTTGCTCATATTAGAATTTGAATGCCATTTAGATCTTCAAGCAGACAGTTCTAATAATGTTCGCGGTAAATGGAGAATGAAGATACAAACTGAACAAAACAAACCACACAAAAAATGTATGAGTATTGCTCAGGAATTTACAATATCATTCACTGATGTTTTAGGACCAATGCCTACAACATCATTTAATGGTTCTAGGTATTTCCTTACTTTTATTGATGATTGTTCAAGGTTCTGCTGGGTATAATTAATGAAACATAAATAAGAGGTATTCAAAATTTTTAAATATTTTAAAGGTTTGATTGAGAATAGTTTCTGGAAGAAGATCAAGTCCATTATATCAGATAATGGAGGTGAATACATTAAAATATATTTTCATCAGTGTTGTGGATTAGAGGGGATTCGAATGGAAAACTCAGTTCCATACACATCACAACGGAAAGGTGTGGCTGAGAGGAAGAATAGATCATTAAAGGAGATGGAAACCTGTCTTCTCGAAGCCAAGAATCTTCCTCCTTCTCTTTGGGATGAAACTATAAACTGTGCTTCATACATATAGAATAGAGTGCCTCACAAATCAGTGATTGGGGCCACTCCTTTCGAAGCACTACACGGGCATAAGCCTGATGTCTCTCACTTGAAAGTTTTTGGTTCCAAAGCTTGGGCCAGAATACCCATGGACAAGAGAAAGGCCTTCTAAGCCCAGATTAGCGGATGCATAGTGCTGGGATATGCTAAGCATGTAAAAGAATATAAATTGATGGAACTTACAACAAGGAAGTGCTTCATTGAGCGCATTGTTTAGTTTGAAGAAGATCAATTGCTTGATGTAACACCCTGGTTTTGACCCCGTTTGCATTTAAAATGTATATGACTAAAATATTGTATTTAATCATGGTGCGGAGCTAAAGACAAAAGCCCCACCATCGATTTAGTGTTTTATGTTTTGGCAATTAAAAATCATTGCTGGTGGTATTTCTTGCTAGCCAAGCACATTATAATTTTGGACATCATGTAAATATGCAATTTAATTAAATACCCAAAGCCAGCTATGTCAATGCAACATTAAAAGAGATGGGGCATGATTTCCTAAGGATAAGGGCGGGGGGTGGGGGGGGGTGTATTCAAACCTTTGGGCCAATGGGGAAAAGCCAAATGTCAAAGGGAAAACCCATCAAACTGTCAACTACCAATTTCATCTTGTATGCCTAATCATTTAATTCTGTCAGAAATTGGTTGGGTTAGTTATTGCATGACAATGGGCAAGGTATGGGAGTCAAAAATTCGAATTTGGGGAAACACCCATTTTTGGGAAAACGTTTTTTGAATTTTGGGGCAAGTTAACACCCAAAAATTCATGCCCATTTGGGGGTTCACCCACATCCTCCATTTCCTGACATAGTGGAAGCTTGGAGAGTTGTTTTCCTTCACATGTTTGTCTATTGTGTGTGTTTTCCCTCATGTGGGCAGTCGTTTTCTTCATTTTCCCCAGGTTGGGAAATCGATTTTTGGTAATGATCAGTGCTTGGGTTTCCTTCCCCACGATTTTGCTGCATTTCCTCATTATTTTCCAAGATGGAAATATTTTTTGGTAATGCCCAGTGAATTGGAGAGGAGACCATGATTTATGGGTGTTTGTTGAGGTCGTTTTTTCCCACGTGAATGCCATAAACGTTCTAGAAATCGAATTGTTGTTAGGGGGTTGTTTTTACCCATTTTGGAAATTTGTTTTGTTGCCAAAACTGATTTTCCTCAAACCCAAAAGTTGTATGGTGTTGTGGGTGCATTTTTGTTTTGGTCTGAATTGGGTTGGAGTAGAAAGGTGGTCTGAACTAGCTTGATAAACCTAGTGTGAGAAGGAACCTCATAGACAGAGCTAGGGGGCTTACTTTCTTCTTTGCACACCCTGAATAGCACTAGAAGGGAAGGCATATCTTGAGGGACTATGTAGTAGAGAATGGGATGCTTCCTTGTGTTCAGTGTGTAGATTTTTGAGAAGCCGGGATAGATCTGGTGCAGGTGTCCATAGCTCTGTGGTTAAGCTGACTAACTTAGTAGTCAGCCTTTCCATCTCCTTTGTATCCTAATAAAGCCAACTGTGTTGGCTTGGATGAGTTTTGTTGTATCCTTGGCTATGTGTGATCCTGCTAGTGTTCCTTATTCCTTGTGGGAATCATGCCCAGCTCAGGGGTGGCAGTGCTGCTAAGAGATTGATGAGGACACTAGCCTATGGTTGGGTGGAATGTTGCAACAACATAGCTAGTTGCAAGATAAGATTCTTTCAAGATAAGTATTCTTGTCTATCTTAATCTTTGCATTTGTATTTGCTTAATGAAATATGATGAACATGTCTAATGTGTTGAATGGATGAATTTATTCCATTGTATAATTGCAATTGTATGTATCTATGTATGTTTTATTTCAATGCATTTTTATTGTGTGTATGTCATGGGGCTTAGATTGTCCAGATTAGATAGCATAATAGTCACCTTCCCTCTCTGGTAGATGGGAGGGGACATGACAGTGTGGTATCAGAGGTCATGTTGCATTTTTGGGCCTTCAAGGGCCATGAAGGATCAACCTATGTTCAGCAGGAAGAAGTTAACATCAGCAAAAAAAAATTGAATTTTTCTAAGTGTTTGAGAGAATTCTCCCTTGTCGGTGGAGAAAGATGAAGACGAGCCGACAGTGTTGACTGTGTTGGCTGAAGGGAGCCGATGAGAAGGAAAAGAGGAAAAAAAATTAGAAAATTGTTCTAAGTATGGAATCGAAATTTTTTGGTGAATTTGGCTTAAACGTTGGCTGAGCACATCGAAAGACTTCGGAGATTTGAGCCGACACATGTCGGGTGGAAGTTGAGGTTTGAGTTGATGCATGTCTAATGAGTCGAGCCAATGGGAAGGAAGAGAAAAAAATTTGAAATTTTTTTGTAAGTGTGGAAAATCGACAAAACTGAAGAATTTTGCTGACACATCGACTGAATTTCACTGACACACATTGGAAAACTTTGAAAGTTTCCATCGAAATGTCGGATGGAAGGGAAAAGGTTTTCTGAAATAGATCAAAGGATCCAATAAAGAAAACTTGAGAATTTTTCCACTACGGGGGAAGGTTGCCGATCGGACGAAACTTGATATTTTTCTGCTACGGTGCAAGGTTGCCGATCGGACGAAATGTGAGAATTTTTTCGACGCGGTGGAGGGCTTGGCCGGGTGAAACTTGGGAAGTCTTCTGCAATGGAAGATGGAAGTTGGAATTTTTTTCGACACGGCGAAAGGATCCATCAGAAGAAACCCTGAAATTTTTCTAACGCAGTGGATGAAAGTCAGAAATTTTTCTGACACAATAGATGGAATTCGGGAAGTTTCTGCTGATCGAAAGAAAAATAAAAAAAAAATCTGCAACAACAGAAGAGTTAGCAAGATTTTGCTAGTTAGATGAAAAGGGTGAAGTTTTTCGATATGTGTCGAACAAATTTGGAAAATTTCCCCGACACGTAGGAATGAAACCTGATCGGAGGAAAACTAAAAATTTCGTCGAAACAAAGATTTTGATAGGTTTTCAGAAGGATCTACAGGTGCCAGAAAGTTGAAAAATTGGGGTAGGGTTATGCGCCAGATTGCGCGAAAATGAAATATTTACAAAAAAAAACAAGGGTGCTACCCTCGACCTACCCCACAAGGGGGAAAGCCCCCTTGACCCCCGTCATCCTTGCAAGGTAGTCGTTGTTGGGAAAGAAAATTCTATGTTTTGACAAAGTTGTCATTGTATGATGTTTCCAATGCAGGTAAGTAATATATAAATTCTTGTAAATGTTATGTAGCTAATTGTTGTGTTTATTAACACATTTTGCATAATCATAGTCACCTTCAAAGGAAACCTTCCAGATAGTCCAATTCGGTAAAGTTGGTTTGACTGAGCCATGAGAAATTACGACATGTATGATGATGCACAAAACCCTAATGAGAGTGGGGAAGATGTTATGGGTGAAAATGTCCAAGTTGGAAATTCTTAGACAGAGTCTGATGGGAGGAGATTTCAAGATACTCCCCCAAATTTTGCAGCTACCATGAGAAGCCTAAGGGTGGAGATGCAAAGTTACAAGGCAGATAATGAAATATTGGTTAAGGCTCAAGAGGAGTAAAATCAGCTGAATGCAGCCATGCTGCAGAGTTTGACAGACATCAAGAGGTGGATGAACTCTAGGGACCAGACAGTAAGACTAGAAGGAAGTAAAAGCACTGTTAGAAGAAGAAAGAGATCTCCTAGTGGATCCTCTTACTCTAAAGGATCCACTAGTGGTTCAAATTCTTCTTCCCATGGGAATAAGAGAAAGAGGCACTACTAGAATCATTCACATGATGAATTTAAGAAGGCAAGGACACCTACCTTCAATGGTGAAATAAAGAATGGGAAGGAAGTTGAAGCTTGGATTCTAGGAATGAGAAAATATTTCCAAGTCCAAGACTATTCAGGAAATATGAAGGCTAGGGTAGCCATCTTCAATTTGACTGGGAGAGCATCCATACGGTGGGAGCATTTCAGGAAAGTAAAGAAGATCAATGAAAGGAAGATTGTGTGGAAGCAGTTCTAGAAGTATTTCAAGCAGAAGTACCTCTCTAACAGGTACTATGATGATAATATTAAAGATTTCCATGAGCTGAGATTGGGACATCAGTCCATGGAAGAGCATGCAAATAAGTTCTTGGAACTATTGAGGTATGTCAGGTACATCAAAGATGAAAAAGTGAAAATCCATAGTTTCCTGAGTGGATTACCTCAGTCTTACAAAGATAGAATTGAGTTTTATGAACCTAGAACTCTGGAAGAAGCGATAAGGAAAGCTAAGTATTGCTATGAGCAAAGTAAAGGAAAACCTGATTATCATAAGACATGGAAGGACAAAAAGAATGAGAAGTATGACCAAATGAAGAAAGGTTTCAAAACTTCTAACTTCAGGAATCAACAGAAGCAACCATCCCAAGCTGAGAAGCAACCATCCAGAGTGATGGGAGAAAAGTCGAGAGATCCACAATAGAACAGAGAACCTATCCAATGTTGGAAGTGTGCAGGACCCCACATGCACAGGAATTGTCCACTTGGGAATGAGAATGCAAGGCCATCTTACAACATTCAAGAAGCAGAAATAGTGGGTCAAGCAGCAAGGTCAGTCCCTAGGATTTATGCAGCACTAGAGGACCTCCAGGGAGATCACCAGTCAATTGTGGTTGAAGTTGCAGGTAATATTGTTGAAAAATCTGTTTCTATTTTGATTGACCTTGGTTCTACTCACAATTACATTACTCCTAGAGTAGTGGGGATTTGTGATTTTAAGAAAGTAAAACATAGCATAATCTTGGTTAGTGCAGCTAGCCACTAGAACTAAGAGAAGAGTTAGTGAAGTGATAGAGAAATGTCCATTGGTTATGTATGGATTGGTCACTTATGTAGAATTGAATGTTCTACCACTTGGTTCCTATGATGTTCTCATTGGAATGGATTGGTTAGAAGCTCATAGGGTAAAGATTGACTATTATAATAATACTTTTGAGTGCATGGATGAAGAAGGGAACCCAAGAGTTGTAAGAGGCATTCCAAAGGTGATCTTTGTGAGGCATATTTCAGGAATGTATTTGAAGAATTTCTATAGGAAAGGTTTCCAGTTGTATGTAGCTCATATTTTGGAGGCAACAGAGAATGAAACTCCTAGAATGGAGGACTTTCATGTGTTGCAGGAATTCAGGGATGTGCTTCCTAATGATATTCCAAGGCTTCCTTTAAAGAGAGACATTGATTTCACAATTGAACTTGTTCTAGGATTAGCATCAGTGTCCAAGACACTCTACAAAATGAGTACACCAGAAATGGTAGAGTTGAAGATGCACATACAAGAGTTGTTGGAGAAGAATTATATCAGGCCGAGTGTGTCTCCTTGGGGAGCACCAGTTTTGTTTGTGAAGAAGAAAGATGGTACACTCAGGTTGTGTATTGATTAGAGATAGTTGAACAAAGTTACTGTGAAGAATAAATACCCATTTCTTGGGATTGATGACCTCTTTGATCAAATGAGAGGAGCAAAGGTATTTTCCAAGATCACNTCAAGGATGAAGACATTCATAAGACAGCCTTCAGAACAAGGTATGGACATTATGAGTTTGTAGTGGTACCATTTGGTCTCACAAATGCACTAGCTACATTTACATACCTTATGAATAGTGTCTTCAGTAGGCATTTGGACAAGTTTGTTCTTGTTTTCCTTGATGACATTCTTGTTTATTCTAAGAATGAGGAAGAGCATGAAGAACATCTGAGATTGACATTGCAATTGCTCAAGGAGCATAAGCTGTATGCAAAGTTGAGCAAGTGTGACTTCTATAAAGATAGGATTCATTATTTGGGTCACAATATCTCAAATGAGAGAATATATGTAGACCTAGAGAAGATTGAGGCCATTATGAATTGGCCTACTCCAAGAAATGTAACAGATGTAAGATATTTTATGGGACTCACAGGATACTACAGGAGATTCATTGTAGGATTCTCCAAGGTTGCACATCCAGTCACTTCTTTGCAAAATAAGGGAATAAAGTTTGAATGGACACCAAGGTGTGAAGAAATCTTCCAGCAGTTGAAGAATCTTCTCATAAGTGCACCAGTATTGAAGATTGCAGACCCAAAAAAATATTTTGTGGTGTGTACTGATGCATGCGGTCAAGGGCTTGGAGGAGTCCTTATGCAAGACAACCATGTGATATGTTATGAGTCAAGAAAGTTGAAGGTGCATGATAAGAACTATGCCACTCATGATCTATAACTTGAAACCATAGTACATTCTCTCAAGATGTGGAGGTATTACTTGATGGGTAGAAGATTTGGGCTAAGGATAGACAATTGTGGTATGAAGTACTTGTTTGATCAGCCAATGTTAAATGCTAGGCAAGCTAGATGGTTGGAGTTTCTATGTGAGTTTGATTTTGAAATCAAACACATAAAAGGAAAAGAGAGTAAGGTAGTTGATGCACTCAGCAGAAAGGTGAATGAAATGCATGTGGCATATTTTAGTATTTGCCAGTGAGATTTAATACAACTGATTGTTAGTCATATTGTTGGAGATGAATTGTATGAGTAGGTAAAAGACAAACTGCAACAGCAAAGTCTTGATAAGAGGTATGAGGGATAGAAATTGGAAGAAGATGGACTTCTGACTTATACGAACAAAATCTATATTCCAAACGTAGCAGATTTGATGAGAGTTATTATGGATGAGATCCATGAAGCTGCATATTCTGGTCACCCAGGATATCAAAAGAAAATTGCTATAGCCAAAAAGCAGTAATCCTGTCCATGAATGAAAAAAGACATGGCTGAATACATTTCAAGGTGCATGAAATGTCAGCAAGTGAAGGTTGACCATCAACACCCAATAGGTTTGTTGCAACCTTTTCCAGTTCCAGAATGGAAACGGGAAGTTATTTCCAGGGATTTTATTACAAGATCATCGATGACCTGGAGACAACATGATTCCATCATGATTGTGGTAGAAAAGTTGAAAAAGGCAACACATTTCATAGTGGTTAAGTCCACTCATAAGACTGATGACATTGCAAAAACAGTCATGAGAAATATTTTCAAATTGCATGGATTGCCTAAGGCAATAGTCTTTGATAGAGATGTCAAGTTCACTTCCAATTTCTGGAAGGGTTTGTTTGAGGACTTAGGTACAAAGCTGAACTTCAACACTACCTACCATCCTCATACTAATGGGTAGAGAGAGAGAGTGAATCAAGTGCTTGAAGACATGCTTCACATTTACACTTGGGAATTTTATGGACAAACCAACCAAGTGGGAAGATTATTTACACTTTGTGGAATTTGCATATAACAATGGAAAACAAGCATCCTTGGGGATGATTCCGTATGAAGCTTTGTATGGAAGAAGGTGTAGGACACCGGTAACTTGGGATAATCTAGTGAAAAGGATTGTGCTTGGTCCAGAATTGCTCAAGGAGATGGAACAGGATGTTTTAAAGATTAGGCAGAATCTGAAAGAAGCCGAGGACAGACATAAAATCCATGCAGATAAGCATAGGGTGAATAGAGAGTTCAATGTTGGGGATCATGTTTACCTCATAGTGAGGGCAAAGAAGAGTTCCTTGAAGCTTGGAAGTTGTGTCATGCTATCACCTAGATATTGTGGGTTGTTTGAAGCACTTGAAAGAATAATACCAATTGCATATAGACTTGCATTACCTGCTAGCACTAGAGCTCATAATGTTTTTCATGTTTCTTTGCTTAAGAAATATGCACATGATCCTAACCATGTGATAAATTGGGATGTGATTAAGGTGGAACCTGAGGGAGAGTTCCAAATCGAGCCAATGCGCATCCTCGACTGGAAGGTCACAATGCTCCAGAAACGAGCCACAGGGAAGGTAAAGGTGCAATTGGAGCACTACAGTCCTAAAGAGGCTACGTGGGAGATGGAGGATTCCATGTGATTGACACATCCATTTTTTCTCAGTTTTACGTAGCACTAAGGGCGGTACCAATGTAGCATTTTGTTCAATTTTGTAAAGCACCGAGGACAATGCTATTGAAGGGGGAGGGGAATGTAACACCCCGGTTTTGACCCCATTTTCATTAAAAATGTATATGATGAAAATATTGTATTTAATCATGGTACGGAGCTAAAGAAAAAGTCCCCACCATCGATTTAGCATTTTATGTTTGGACAATTAAAAATTGTTACCAATGGTATTTCGTGCTAGATAGGCACATTACAATTGTGGACATCAGGTAAATATGCAGTTTAGTTAAATTCCCACAACCAACTATATCAATGAAACATTAAAAGAGATGTGGCATGATTTCCTAAGGATAAGGGGGGGATATTCAAACCTTTGGGCTAATGGGTAAAAGCCAAATGTCAAAGGAAGAACCCATCAAACTGTCAAATACCCATTTTGTCTTTTATGCCCAATCATTTAATTCTGCCATAAATTGGTTGGGTTAGTTATTGCATGAGAATGGGAAAGTTATGGGAGTTAGAAATTCGAATTTGGGAAAAGGTTTTTTTACTTTTGGGGCAAGTTAACTCCCAAAAATGCATGCCCATTTGGGGGTTCACCCATGTCCTCCATTTCCTCACACAGTGGAAACTTGGAGAGTTGTTTTCCTTCACATTTTTGTCTTCTGTGTGTGTTTTCCCTCATGTGGGCAACCGTTTTCTTCATTTTCCCCATGTTGGGAAATCATTTTTTGGTAATGATCAGTGGTTGGGTTGTATTTGCCATGATTTTGTTGCATTTCTTCATTGTTTTCCAAGCTAGAAATTGGTTTTTGGTAATGCCCAGTGAATTGGAGAAGAGATCATGATTTTTAGGTGTTTGCTGAGGCCGTTTTTGCCCACGTGAATGCCATAAACGTTCTGGAAATTGAATTGTTGTTAGGGGCTGTTTTTACCCATTTTGGAAATTCATTTTGTTGTCAAAACTAGTTTTCCTCAAACCCAGAAGTTGTATGGTGATGTGGGTGCATATTTTGTTTTGATATGAATTGGGTTGGAGTGGAAAGGTGTTCTGAACTAACTCGGTAGAAATGCAAACTCTCTGTACACATTGAGTTGAATAAAACCGTGCTACTGTTCACACTATTAGAAACTAATTAAACTTATTAACGCGATTAATAGTAGCAGCAGGCCAATTAATGCGATCTCAGCAGCAAGCATGGTGTCTATTAGATATTAAGCATTCTAAGAACCAATGAGTACCATTTCTTCTACTGGAATCACATTAATTGACCTACAATAAGCTAAATAATTCTAGCAGTTAAACTTAGCATAACACAATCTAAGTTTTAAAAAATTGCTGCAAACAAATGAATCAAACATAAAACTGTAAGCTGGGTTGTCTCCACTCAAGTGAGGTCACATCAGAAGAAGCTTTCAATGCCTTTTACACCTATTCAAGAAAGGAAAGTGTTCGTAGCCGATAACACATTTATACATATAGATTGCAGCCTATTGGAGAGTGGAATTCACTATCATCTTGTTTATCCCCATCTTTGTAGTTGCTTATTCTCCTTATTCAAATAGTCTTAGATTCGTTCCTTCTTGTTATTTTGATATCTTCCAGTATTTGTTTGTGATAACTTGAAGATTGTTGTTATTCTGATTTCCGCCCATTCTTGTTTCTGGCAACTCGAAGATTGTCATTAAAATGCCCAGTAGTTATTTCTGTTTAAAATAATGGGAAAGCTCGAAAAAAAGGGTGATAATATTACTGGCTTATCTGTAACTACACTGTAGCCCATCATGGTAACCTGCTGAGAATATGCCTAAGGAAGTACTTTACCTGTCAAACCTTGATACTCAAGTTGGCCTTAGAGTCACATGTCAAACCTTGCATGTTTATACTACTTGTCCCACAAATCATGGCGACCCAGTCCACGTTATCCGGCATGTGATCTCCAAAGCTCTGGTATACTACTATCCTCTCACTGGAAGGATGAGAAAAAATGCTGATGAGAAGCTTGAGGTATGGTGTACAGGAGAAGGTGCAGTGTTTGTTGAAGGCGGTGCAAACTGTAGTCTGGAGAAAGTTGGATACCTGGCCCAACTCACACCATGCTTGAAGCAACTACTCTATGAATATCCAGTGACATATGAGCATCATGATATCCCTCCTTTGGTTATTCAGGTAACAACATATATCCCTTGTTCTGTGCTCTTAAATCATCCTAACTATGCTGGTTTGGTTTTTTCAAGCATAAAAATAAAAATTTAAATAAAATAATTAATTTTTTAAATATAAAGTTAGAATTGATTTTATTGAAATATATATTTAGATAAAGTTTTATTATTATTATTTATGTTAAATTGAATTGAATGAAATTATAGCTAATGTAAACTTATTATTTTTATTAATTAAAACAATTATGTTATTATTATGTTTATATTTTAGAATTTTGGGTTAGAATACCATTTATGCTTTTCTTAAATTGTAGGAGAATGAGATAAATGTAAGTTGTCAACATTGATTTTAATGTGGATCTTCAATATTCATAATAAACAATTATAAAAAAATCAAAATATTTATTTATGTTAAAATGAATTGAGTGAAATTATAGTTAATCTAGAGTCATCCTTTTCATTTAAGGAAAACCAACCACCTAAAATTAACTCCTAAATATATATCAAATCTCTGTCAAGATTTATCTCTATATATAAAATCATTTAATTGTGTTGCAATTTTACCTTTATATTTTTCTTTAAAAGTTTTACCATACTATTTAATTAAAACATTTATGTTATTACTATTTTTATTTTTAGATATTTATATCTTTTAATTTTGGTGTGGAATACCATCTATACTTTTCAATATTGATTCTATGTTTATTTTTAAATGTTTATATCTTATAATTGTGAAGTGGAATACCATCTATGCTTTTCAATATTGATTCTATGGTAGGCTTTCAATATTCATAATAACAATTATAAAAAAATCTAAACTACTTTATTTGATAAGTGTACTTAATGGCGAAAACAAGTAACCGCTACTTATTTGTGGCACTTAACTTGAGGCTGATTGGTGTTTACAGTGACACTTAACTTGAGACATAAATTAGAGTTAAAACATTTATAGTGGCATATATATATATATAATACATAAATTAGTGCTCATCCTAGACTTGACATGTGTATTTTTACAAAAATAATAAAGTATTATAAAATAATAACATCTAAGCTCAAATTAGAGTTCCCTTTGGGATTTGGTGAGAATGGTGAGGCTTCCCTTTGGGATTTGGTGAGAATGGTGAAGGAGGAAAAGGCGAAACTGACAGATGAATACCTTAGGTCTGCCATAGATTTTCTTGAGTTCCATAACCCTAAACCGGCAGACGGGCCTCCTTCGGCAGCAGATATATATTTCTCTGACTGGAGCCGACTGGAATACTCACAAGCGGATTTCGGTTGGGGAGAGGCAGTTAACGTGACTACAGCGAGCTTTCCATTTGTTCATGTTTGCATTTTCCTTCAACCTCCAAATACAAATACAGATGATAAGAGCAAAAATGGCATCAGAGTTATTACGTGCTTGCCCTCTGAAGCAATGGAAATATTCAAGGCAGAAATGGAAAAGCTAAACATGTAACATGATGTCCATCATGCTTTATTGTCATCATGATCTTTATTATATTATAGGCTGCATGCGGTAAGATTGGAAAGTTAGAGATGAATTAACATCACTTTCCATTCATCGGTGAATGTTTCCTTAAATACGCACTTAAAGTTTTATCCACAAGACTAAGATTGTGGAACTATGTACTTGTTTTCAATAATCTTGAAAATCAGAAGTTTGATGGACTATATGGGCATTGTTTTAGTCTTTTGTGAAAGACAACTTCTGTTTTTTTGCAAACTAACGTGCTCATACATTCGTCACTCGGTGATTGCTAGTCAAATACAGTTACAATCCATGTTCATTGGTGCATTAACTTCAAAAAAAATACATTCGTCACTCGGTGATAGCTAGTCAAATACAGTTACAATCCATGTTCATGGGTGACATTAACTTCAAAAGAATGTTTAAGGTATTCAATGAAATCCCTCAATTTGGAGACTGAACTGGATTTCAAAGTTTCAATCATGGTTTTCCCATCAACCAATTAGATAAAAAAAAATTGGTCATTTTTAAAAGACTAGGAAGGTGCTGTGATTGAGAAACCTATTTAACATGATTGTGTAAGTGACTAACTATAGGTACTAAGTTCCAATAATGGTTTTCCCATCAACCAATTAGATAATAAAAAAATTGGTCATTTTTAAAAGACTAGAAAGGCGTTGTGAATGAGAAACCTATTTAACATGAGTGAGAAAGAAATATAGCATAGCAATCATAAAAGTGGTTGGTGTACCTATAGTTAGTCACTTACACAAAAGTGGTTGGTATACCTATAATTAGTCACTCACACAAAAGTGTTTGGTATACCTACAACTAGCCACTTAGTTATGTATATATGGTACAATATAAATATTAAACTAATTAATATAAACATAAAACAAATATTATTTAATAAAAAAACTATTATTGTTAACCTTTTCTTTTTAACCACTGATTAAGTGAAGCTTATTTAAATATTAATCAAGATGCATTTAAGCATAACACGATACTACAACCATGAAATGAATCCCTATTGTACATTTTTACACTTTGGCTGATCTGCTCAAAAAAGCCCACAGTCTAGGATAATATCTAAATGTCTATCTACTTAATTATAAATTAATCTAAATAAAATAAGCATTATACCCTAATAGTAGTAAATATGAGGAAACTCAATCAAAATCAAACCAATCATAGTCAAACAATTCCGAAGAGAGGCAATGTTTTGTGAGTTGTCGGTATTTTACGTGGTGGTTGATCCCGAGAAACTTCATTTTTGTTACAAGTCCTCATTGTCTTTAACTAACCTTCCTTAGAGATTCCTTAGAACTTTAGACCCATTATTGGTTCACAACTAACCTAGTAATTATGCCCATATACCTTTTGTAAGGAATTGATACCATATAGAGGTCATATGTGGTGGTTTGAGCACCTATCCATGGCACTTGAGCCTCATAAGTAAGTCTTAGAGTTGGAATCTCTTGGTTCTCTCATTCAAATATGTTCAAGGTCTAATACCCACTAATGGTGCTCAAGACCTTCTAATGCCACCAATATTAAACTCAAATTCCAATGACTCCTTGGCGATGACATGTGTCATGGTTTCTAGGTGTTATGCATGGTACTTGATCTTGAGAAGGTCTAATTAAGGAATAAGACCATTTTTTCCCTCCTAGCCATTTTTATTCCTTGACATCCATTTCTAGTGCACAAAACCTTCTCATGTCACATGCATCCCACTTAGAGGCTACACAGATTTCATGTGTTTGTTAAAGGACTTATTCAAGGTTGTTGAACTCAAAAATATTTAAAGAGATTCTAATGCACTTATATTCATTCTTTGATGATATATTTTAGATATCATCACCCATCCATGGTGCAAAAAACTTGTAATGGCTTCCATATACCAACTCAAACTGCCAAATGCCCCTAAAATAGCATGGTTCCATGTTTTGCTTTAGGGTTCTTGATATTGATATGTTCGTTTAGGAAATGGGGGACTTTTTTTCCACCGATGACATTTTTTATACCTTAAGAACCATTGATACTGCTTAAGACTTACATCCATTATGATAATATCCCTCAAGAAAGCTAAAGATACCCTATAGGGTTCAATGTGGTAGTTCAAGCATGTGTTCATCCAAACCTAAGAAGTTATGTTTAGGGCCTTAGGTTGTTTGTTCCATCCCCTAATCGCGATCAAGAGCTTGATTCTATCGTTTCCATACAAATACCATGGTACTAGAACTGAAACCATTATACAGTGCACAAAATATCTTAATTACCCCCATACTCAACCCCTATGTCAATTACTCCCCAGTGAGGGATCATGTCATAGTTTATAGGTGTTCTTCATGGATTTTGAGCTTGATCTTGTTTAATTAGGGCTTAATCCTCTTTTTTATGTTAAATGTACAACATCATGAGCCATTCTCCAAGCTAATCTTGTGTAGACACAATTAGGTACTCTTGTATAGAGGAAACCCAAGTTGGACTTAGGTACATGGAGTGGAATCTTAAGTTGGACCCAAGAAAGATTAAGACTTCCATTGAAAGGTTATTCATCCTATATAGCGATGAATTCTTTAATTATCAAAGTGATGATGTTGTAAAGTCTTGTTGGACAAGGCTATAAACTTGTGTTTCAAGTCAAGATTTTCATGTGGACCTCCAATTGTAGTAGGTACCCATGGGGTGGACCTCACATATAGAAGTAATGCTTTGCATGTTGAAGCACTTAATGTTGTGTGATGTATTACTAACCATGGTCACCAATTGTTATTAAGTCTCCTTTAGAGAATGGCCACCTCTATAGTGAATTAATTTATCATGTGATCATTTGGTCTATATTAATATAATATGATCACAACATCCAACAAATATTCTTCGTATAATCCAATATGATAGATAATTAAGGTTAGCACATATTAACCTTGCAGTAAAGATAAAAGATAAAGATAAATGCATAGAGAACAAGATAATTCAAAATTAATCATGAAGACACTCCAATCGATTAAAGTGAACTCAAATTGATAAAGCTTCAGTTAAATAAATGCCATGCCTCAAACAATGCTTTAGTTAAAGAATCCGTTAAAGTACTAATGTATGCAATCAGTTTATTAAATTAGAATTCAATGATCACTTCAGTAAAATGAACCAACATCATTTTTGTTAAAGTTAACTAAAGTGTTAATTAAAAGGAATTATTTAACTAAAGTGATTCACGTGATGACACTTTAGTTAAACTAAAATACAACACTTTATTTAAACTAAAATACGACACTTGAGTTGTGATAGTGAAGTTTCACCTATTGCATGAGGACACTTAAGTTAACATGTTAACTAACTGATCCTACTCCCAGTTAAGAGGCGAGTTTACTTTGAAGATAGTCAAGGATGTTTTAAAGGAAAAGAATAAAGCCATATCACATGGACTATGTAGGATTGAGTAAGGCAAGGTGGAGTGCAAGAAACCAAGAAGGAAATTTGTTATAGTTTGCATGGGAGGATAATTCCCCATGCAATGATTCTCAATTGCTTGCATGGTAGTGGTTTTGGAAAGTTATTAATGTATTGAACTCATTGAAAATTTCATTTGATCGATGTCTCCTCTCTATTGCTCTGTGAATATACCGAGAGTGTTTCGTGATCTCTTATCTTCCGAAAACAATATGCTATTGTAAAATGGCATTCTTTGTTATCTATCATAAGGGCGCTCGCATGAAGTTGGTTCCACTTTTTATTTCCACTTTAGAAATCGAAAACGCAAGTCCTAAATTTAAATCTATAACGCATATGCATTATTGTGGCTAGGTTTGAAAAATTCGAGCCCAAAACTGCAGCTAAGCTTAGTTATCCTATATCGCATGTGTGATATATCGCACTTATGTTTTGTAAGAGTTACATTTCACAAATGCAATATATCACACTTTCAATTTGTAATACCAAAACAAAAAAATAAAATAGAGTCCGCGGCCTCAATTTCTCATTTCACAGTCAAGGCCGTGAGGAATGGGAGTGCGAAAAATAGGAAGGGCGATTTTAGTTTGAGTGAATTTGGAGGTGAATTTGGAAGGATTGGTTCGCAAGTTGGATACAATGGAAGGTAACTGGTCATTTCCTTCAAAATTGCTTTCAATTTTCGTTTTTGTTTGTTAATTTTATAGTTTTTGTTATTTTTAAAACAAATTTAATAAAAATTGTTGAATTAAATCAAATAACTAAATATTAAAACAATTTTGAATTTGTGTTTTTAACCTTAACAGAGAACACAAATGTTGAAGAAAATGTGCAAAATGAAACCACTGATAACCAAGACCCAAACACAAACCCAAACCCAAACCTACATATGGACACAAACCCAAACCTAGAGGAGGAACAAGACTAGAATTTAGAGATTCTAGCTCGTTTGGGTGCATTGAAGCACCTTATATCACTGTTTAGAGCGGGGGGGGGGGACATTTAATACAATCATTATCCGAGGCATTAGATACCATAAAAATCACAATTTCTAATGCCCATGGAGCACTGTACAACATTAGCTCATACATAGATTCTGAGAGGAAATACTATTCCACTGGGTTGATCTATAAAGACGTTAAAAAACTAAAGATAACCAAAGACCAATTTTTTTCATTATTCCAGTACCCTAGCACCAGATTGGTTCCACCCACCATTCAACCAAACATTTCCATAAACTAGTGTATGGAACCAAATTTGAAAGCAAATTGGATGGATCACTGGTACATGGTCTTCGATGAACACCCTCATGGGAATAGAGATATCCCATTTTATTTCCTGAAGAATTTGTATGCAGAATTTATCTTTGGGAAACATGTGAACTATTTTGATATTTTAGAGTTCTAGGGCATGGGTCATGGGATTCCCCAAGATAGGGAAAGGGCTAGGAATGATCCTAACCATGTGCCACGCCCTCCACGCACACCAAAACCCCCTCAGGTATATCCTCCTGCGAGTCCCGTGATTGATTATACACAAGAGGCCTTATTCCACATGGAAGATACATTTCTTCGACATGGGACTGGTGTCGAAGGAAATGTAGGCCAAGGGGTTGGAACTTCTAAGGCTGGCCCATCACACACTCAGGATCCACTTACTAGGTCTCAAAATTGTACTAGAGCTACATATCACACTTGAGACGCAGAGGGTTCAGAGCGTCATGTTAGTCCACACCCTTGTACAACGTGTGGGATCATATGCTATGGGCCTACTTCAGAGTTTCGGGATGATGGACTACTTCGATATGTAAGTAAAACTCATTCTTTACATATTATATTTTGGTTTATATCACAATTTTCATATGTTTCATAATTTATTTCTATTTAATTATCTAACAATTTATGTGAACAAATATATAGTTGGTGTCCCATGACACCCCAAATTCGCATAGTCTGGCGGTTGATGTTGATGACATTGATGCAGCGGTCAATGCTGCATATGATTTTGGTGCTTCATCATTAGCTATAAGAACTTTACTTAGTAATTTGTCATTGTTATTTACATATTTATAGTAGAGATTGCAACATTCAATACGTCCTAATCTGGATACAATATATTTTATCCAGGATGAGCATAATGAGTTTGTGGAATCCCAGGAAGGTCCCTCGCATGTAGAGGAAGATTCCCAAACAAAAGTATTATTTTAATTATTCTTTTAATGATTCAACATGTATACTTTTAATTATTAGAAATTTTCTAATTGTATCTTTATGTTTTGTTACGTAGCATGATATATATGCCAGCCGAGTGAAAGTTTTGATTAATTCATATTCCCATCCATTTATTCCATTGGTATTTATTTGACCCTTTAGTGACCTAGTTCCTCACCTTTCACAGGTATATGTAGTATAGTTTAATTTGTACATGCAAGTATGTATCGCTTTCTTTGAAAAATTCATTGTCCGTCAATGTAGTATATGTCTCGTTTTCTTTGTATTTTCTAACATTGACATATGTGGAATATAGTGAGGCAGTGGTGCTTGAAGAGCACCAATTCCAGGTTGTTGGTGACCCACCTCTCCCCTCCTCCAAGGTACATGTATGTTTCACTTTCTTTGGAAAAATCATTTTTTCGTCCATGTAGTATATGGCTCGTTTTCTTTGTATTATCTGACATTTACATATGTTACTTTATGCAAACATATAATGATGCAGTGATACTTGAAGAGCACCAAATCGATGTTGTTGGTGACCCACCTATACCCCCTAGGTACGTGTATGTCTCGCTTTCTTTGAAAAATTCATTGTCCATCCATGTAGTATATGTCTCGTTTTCTTTGTATTTGATGACATTGAAATATGTTACTTTATGCAGAAATCTAGTGAGGCAGTGGTGCTTGAAGAGCACCAAATCCAAGTTGTTGGTGACCCACCTCTCCCCTCCCAAGGTACATGTATGTTTCTCTTTCTTTGAAAAAATCATTTTCCATCCATGTAGTATATGTCTCGTTCTCTTTGTATTATATGACATTGACATATGTTACTTTATGCAGGACTCTAGTGAGGAAGCGGTGCTTGAAGAGCACCAAATCAATGTTGTTGGTTACCCACCTCTTCCCCCCCAGGTACATGTATGTCTCTCTTTCTTTGAAAAATTCATTATCCGTCCATGTAGTAAATGTCTCATTTTCTTTGTATTTGTTGACATTGACATATGTTACTTTATGCAGGAATGTAGTGAGAAAGTGGTACTTGAAGAGAACCAAATCAAGGTTTTTGGTGACCCACCTCTCCCCCCCCAAGGTACATGTATGTTTTTCTTTCCTTGAAAAAATAATTTTCCGCCTATGTAGTATATGTCTCATTTTCCTTGTATTATTTGACAATGACATATGTTACTTTATGCGGGAATCTAGAGAGGCATCAGTGCTTCAAGCTCACCCAATTGGGGGCACTGATGACCCACCTCTCCCCCCTAGGTACATGCAGTTACACTGTTGAGTACCATGGATTACACACGCACAGTAACTAAAAATGTTATATTTTCTTGGAATTTGAACAAATGTACATAGAGATGTATTTATTTTTATATCTTGGTAAAATAACTTACAAATTTTGGTTTGTGTGCAATTTCCGCAAATGAGAATGAATCCTCCTATTCAACATTGGGGAACACCATCGAGAAGCCAAAAAAGAAATACAGACTTATCAAAATCCACTGACAGTGGCAATGAAGAGGGGGATAAATATAATTCATGTATAGGGGGGTAAATAGAATCCATGTATAGGGGGGATACATACATGTACCGTTTTGTTTGTATACACACAGATGTATAGTATGATCCACTATTTTGTATTATGGCCATGGCATGCCATTTTTAAAAACATTATATGTACATATAATATAAAGTAATGTTCATATTTATATATATGGTTGATTTGATATGGGAACATGATGTGCATTATATGCCTTGCAAATTTGCTTAACTATGTTTAAAGGTTTGTGGCCTTGTGAAATGATGAGTTAACAAATTTTAAGGAAAAGTTTTTCTAGTTTTGATTAATAGAGGAAATATAAGTATCAATGTTTCAAATATTTGGGCTTGGACACTTGTCTATAAGATGAGCAAACTATATATCAATTTTTTTTGAAACAACTAACAATGAATCAAATTTGTTTCTCAATTGATTTTATTTCCCATATTCAGAAGGATCAAACAAAACAATAAATTGACAACTATAGCAATAGTAGAATCTCCTTGGAAATGTCTACATTTGTATAGATAACCTAGGTTGTCGTTTATGGAGTTCCATGAGTTAATGAATCAAAGCATCTGAGATATGCTTATGTGTCGAGGTAAATAAATAAAATATAGGGTTTAGGGTTTAGTTCTATGTAGTTCCATGTATAAATGAATAACCTATGTTTTAGAGTTTAGCATGTATAACCTATGGTTTAGTGTTTAACATTCACAAAAAGGAAAACTATACACATGTAACTATTCATACATTACAAACAAGTAACCTAGGGTTTAAGATAACTAAGAATTTGAATTGTAACATAGGGTTTGATTGAATTGTAACAATTTGACAACTTCTAGGTTAACCTAGCTTAGATGTTTAATGTTTAGCATCCATAAAAACACCTTGACTAGTAGTAAAAACTCCTAACCCTATTGAAATTTTCTTGCATGGACAACTAAGACAAAATGCCAAGGAATGGGAACATTTGAGATTGTAATCATAAGTTGAGTTGTATTCCATTTATGTTAAAAACTATAAGATTCATTTCAAAATTGAAATTAAAGGATTTTAAGTGATTAAGAATATTCCTAAAATGTATATGAGAAATCTATCAAGGAAGAGACAATGAGGACATGCAACCAAACATCACAAGCATGTAACTATTCATCAATTACAATAGTGTTAGATAGGGTTTAGGATAACCAAGAAATTCAATTCATAACCTAGGGTTTAATTCAATTGTAACAATTTGATCATTTGAGTATTGTTGATTTGCCTCCTAAACTTCTCTGAAAATCATCCAAGCTATCCTCTTTACAATTCTAATATATACCTTAAACTACGCTAAACACTACCTAAATTCTTGCTGGTTGAAAATAATATGTCATAAATCAGCTACCTAAACCTCATAATTACCCTCTCATATCATGTCCTAAACCATCCTAGACTACCCTAGAACTTTACCCTACCATCTTTACCTCAAACTACAAATTCTGAGTTTAAATCATTTATTTACTGCTGGTTTTTAAACAAAATCTGAATTTTGTTAAAATGCTTATTGCTTATTCTGAAGGTGCATTGATTGGACATAAAGGATAAATCATAAGTCCATCGAATATCATACATTGGTGCTTGAAACTTGATACAAAACACATACAAATATGAACTCTATACTGCTGATTTCAATTGACATTGGGATTAAATTGTTCACATAAGTATCTTCAATTTTCCCTCTTTAAATTCTGAGTTTTGGGGCTAATTTCACACATTGGTATTTGCATTTGTGAACATATGAAGTAGTAAGTAGTTCATATTAATCCCAATAAAAGTACTTCATGTATGTGCATAACCTAGGTATATGGGCTTTTGGTTTCTACTTAAATGATACTAACCAATCTAATGATCTAAACCTAGAGGTAATCGCATGCCAGGGAACCAATGGAGTCAATGGTTCGTCGATCCAACCTCAGGTTTTCGAGTTATGTCAAGTTGAAAGTCGCATGAAAATGTTGTTCAAGGACACTTGGTGACTTTCGGTCTAGGAGCGAAAAAATAAAGGAAGAAGAAAAAATGAATGGTGTTGGCTCTTGCAAGTCTGTATGGGCAAGGCCAATATGGGAACCCTACCAACACAAGCATGGTCGAGGGTTTTGAAAATTTGACCCACCAATGCAAGAGTTGCATTGATAGAAACTGAGAAAAACCCTAGTTTACAAAATCGATGCACAATGAAGTCACTGGGCCATGAAAAGACAGGGGAGAGCACCAACTAGAGGTAATCGCATGCCAGGAGACCAACGGAGTTGATGATTCATCAATCTAACCTCATTTTTCTGAGTTATGTCGATTTGAAAGTTGCATGAAAATTATGTTCAAGGACACTTGGTGATTTTTGGTTTGGGAGAGAAAAAACAAACGGAGCAGCAAAATTGCATGTCGTTGGCTCCTGCAACGTCTATATGGGAAAGGATGATATGGGAACGTAACCAAAACAAGCATGGTCGATTTTTTTGCATAGTTGACCCACCAATGCAAGAGTTGCATTGAAGGAAACTAAGAAAAACCCTAGTTTATGAAATCAATGCAAAATGAAGTCACTAAGCCATGAAAAGACGAGTGAGAGGGACACCTAGAGGTAATCGCATGCCAAGATACCAACAGATTCAATGGTTCGTCAATCTGACCTCAGGTTTCTGAGTTATGTTGAGTTTAAAATCACATGAAAATGACATTAGGGAGACTTGGTGACTTTCAATCCAAGATCAAAAAACCAAATAAAGCAGAAAAATTGCATGAAGTTGGCTCGTAAAACTCTGTATGACGATATGGGAATCCTACCAACACAGGAACGGTCGAGGGTTTTGCAGAGTTGACCCACCAATGCAAGAGTTGCATTGAAGGGAACTGAGAAAAACCCTAGTTTACAAAATCAATGCACAATGAAGTCATTGGGGCATGGAAACAAGAGGGAGAGGGACACCTAGAGGTAGTCACATGCCAGGACACCAAAGGATTTGACAGTTCTTTGATCTGACCTCAATTTTTTGAGTTATGTTGAGTTGAAAGTCGCATGAAAATGTCATTCAGGGGCACTTGGTGACTTTCAATCCGGGAGCAAAAAACTAAATGGAGCAGCAAAATTGCATGACGTTGGCTCCTACAACTCTATATGGGAAAAGCCTATATGGGAACCCTACCAACATGGGAACGATCAATGGTTTTGTAGAGTTGACCCAGTAATGCAAGAGTTGTATTAAAGGAAACTGAGGAAAACCCTAGTTTACAAAATTAATGCACAATTTAGTAATTGTACCATGAAAACATGAGGGAGAGGGCCACCTACAGGTAATTGCACGCCAGGAGAGCAACGGATTCAATGGTTCATCGATTCAACCTCAGGTTTCTAAGTTATGTCGAATTGGAAGTCGCATGAAAATTATGTTCAAGGACACTTGGTGACTTTCGGTTTGGGAGCAAAGAAATAAACAGAGTAACAAAATTTCATGTCGTTGGCTCTCGTAAATCTATATGGGAAATGCCTATATGGGAACCCTGCCAATTGTCACATACCCATACCCCATTATCATGTGGAAGATAAAAAACTTCATTGAGAACCTGCATTGTTCATCGAAACAAAGGGCATGGTCGTGAGCCACATCTCAACATTTCCAACTATGTCATGCTCCCTCCCGTCTTCGATGGATCAGTTCGACAATCTGCAAGGAAATATCTTAGAGGAGATCGGATGGTGGAGAGAAAATGCGATGGAAAATCAACGATTGTAATCAATCCCACGGACTGAAACCAAATCAACGGTTCAAAATTCACCCACAAAAATCAACGGTGCATAAATCCGGAGTTGTCGAGTTGAAAAGTTACAAAACTTGCAATATCGCTTCCTGCAACCCGCATCCCGCATCCCACATTGAAAACAAATCAACGATGGGGAATCATCTTGCGAAGATCAACGGTGCGGAAAATTTGGCTTGCGAGATTGGGAATGTGGAAATTGTGAAACCATGATTCTGCACCTGCATCCTGCATCCTGCAAGTTGCGGAGAGGAAGTTGTGGAAGGGAAATATGCGAAAACCAAAGCCTGCAAAACGACATCCCGCAAACCTGCAATTTTGTGCAAAGAAGTATTTCTAAGAGGAAACTCAACTTTTCCACTGAATTCTTGGATTGATCTGATCACTCAGGCCATTACCGATCTGGCCAATCTATCCTACAACTTAGTTTGAAATGAATTGATGGAAAAACATACACAGATTCATATAATTGCAGTTATTCAAAGGAACGATGCATCAATTCAACATAGCAACATGTTCATCACATTCCATCAAGCAATTTGCAAAACAAGAAATACAATTGCAGAGAATAACATAATAACATAGACAAGAAACTTATCTTGAATAGAACTTGTCCTGCAACCAGCTATGTCCCTGCAACGTTCCTCCCAACCATAGGTTAGTGTGCTCCTTAGTCTCTCAACAACACTGCCACCTCTGAGCTGGGCATGATTTCCTCAAGGAATAAGGTAACACTAGTAGACTCATATATAGCCAAGGTGGAATAATACTTAGCCAAGCTAACAGAGTTGGGTTTATCAGGATGTAAGGGAAAACATCCCAATAGATGGGTTTCACAGGCCACGTAGCCAAGCCATTTCATAGTTGGGTTTCACAGAATCAGCACAGTCAAGCCAACATTCACCTTTAAGGACCAGTCAAGCCAACAGATGGGTTTATCAGAGTGTTCATAGTCAATCCATATCACTACTGGGTTTGTCAGGCTAACTAGCCAAGCCAGCATTCACAGTTAGGTTTATTAGACTATCCAACCAAAGTTTACTCACCAGGTCAAACACGGCAAGACAAAACCAAGCCAACAGATGGGTTTATCAGGCTACCATCGAAGCAATCTTTCCCGTTGGGTTTGTCAGGCTTCTAAGGAAATGGACAGGAAGAACTACTAAGCTAGTGAGCTCATCTACAGAGCTAGAACACCTTCACAAGACTTATATGGCCTGGATTCCCTACTTCCTACACACCCAACACAAGGAAGTGTCCCCTTCTCTGCTTCACAGTCCCTCAGGATACAACTTCCCTTCTAGTGCTCTTCAGGATTTGCATAGCAGGTTTACAAACCACTCTTATCTTATCATGAGGTTCCACATTAGGTTTATCAAGCCTCTTCTACGTCTCTCCCATTCCTAATTCTTGTACATAGCTCATACCCGAACCAAGGTGCACAACACAACAACCACATGGAGACTCCACAATGTAGGATTACTCTAGAACACAAGTAACAAGGTCTCATACACACTGTAGTTTAAAACAACGCTGTAACAAAACAATCACAGTCCTTCCAAAGGAAAGACACTCACAGAACGTGAAGGATATACATAGGTAGAGCTCCACTACTACCACAATGTCACTAAACACTCGCAAAATGCGAAGGATATACATAGGAAGAGATCATCTGTTGAATAGCTTTCCGTGAATGGAGAATGGAGATGGATAATGAGCCAGAATGTCTTGCAACTCTCAAAATGTGAGAGTAAGTCCCAAAGCATGAACGCATGGGTCAGAACTTGCATACGAATCTGGTGTCTTCTTGTCCATGCAAGCAAAACACGACATCCCAAAATTGGGTGTGCTGCCCAATTTGAAATTTCCCATACTCTTCCCCTTCCAAACAATAACTACCTCAACCACCTTCTGGAAGAATAGATGGTTGGGAAGAGAAGACAAGAAAGAGGGTAGTTGACAATTATGATGGGTTCTCCCCATGACACATGGATTTTCCCCAAACTGGCTCAAGGTTAACATTCCCACCCCTTCATCCTTAGGAAAATCATGCCCCCATCTTATTATTCATTGCTTTGATATAGCTGGCTGTGGGTTTTCATTGATTTGCATATTTACATGATGTTTACAAATGTGCTTGACTCGGCACAGAAACCATAGGCATCAACCATGATCACCTATATACCAAACATCGATCAATGACAGGGCCTTGGCCTTGATCTCCTTGTCATGATTCGATATAATGTTTACATCATTTACATTATTGCAACAAGGTCAAAACCGGGGTGTTACATTCCTCTTCCCCTTCAATAGCACTGTCCTTGGTGCTTACAAAATTTGAACAAAATGCTACACTAGCATCACCTTAGTGCTCTGCAGAATTGAACAAAAATGGTTGTGCCAATCGCATGGCATCCTCTAGCTCCCACGTAGCCTCTTCAGGACCGTAGTGCTCCCATTGCACCTTTACCTGTCCTATGGCTCAGTTCTAGAGCATGGTAACCTTCCTGTCGAGGATGCACATTGGCTCAATTTGGAAATATCCCTCAGGTTCCACTTGAATCACATCCCAATTTATCACATGGTTAGGGTCATGTATATATTTCTTAAGCAAAGAAACATGGAAAAAAATTATGAGCCCTAGTGCGAGTAGGAAATGCAAGTCTATATGCAACTGGCCCTATTCTTTCAAGCACTTCTAATGAACCACGATATCTTGGTGACAACTTGGCACAATTCCCAAGCTTCAAGGAACTCTTATTTTCCCTCACTCTGAGGTAAAAATGATCCCTAACACTGAACTCCTTATTCACCTTATGCTTATCAACATAGATTTTCTATCTGTCCTGGGCTGCCTTTAGATTCCGCCTGCTCTTTACAACCTCTTGCTCCATTTCCTTAAGCAATTATGGACCAAGCACAACCCTGTTCACTAGATTATCCCAAGTCACTGGTGTTCTACACCTCCTGCCATACAAAGGTTCATACAGACTCATCCCCAAGGATGCTTTCTATCCATTGTTATAAGAAAACTCTACCAAGTGTAAATAATATTCCCACTTGGTTGGTTTGTCCATCACATACATGCAAAGCATGTATTCTAGCACTTTGTTTAACCTCTTTGTCTTCCCATCAGTCTGAGGATGGTAAGCAGTGCTGAAGTTTAGCTTTGTACCCAAATCCACAAACAACCCCTTCCAAAAATTGGAAGTGAACTTGACATCTCTTTCAGAGACTATTTCCTTTGGCAATCCATGCAATTTGAAAATCTCCTTCATGAAGATCTTTGCAATGTCATTAGTCTTATGTGTAGACTTAACCAGTATAAAATGTGCTACGTTCGTCAACTTATCCACCACAATCATGATGGAATCATGTTGTCTCCAAGTCATTGGTAATCCTGTAATAAAATCAATGGAAATAAATTCCCATTTCCATTCTGGAACTAGCAAAGGCTGCAATAAACCTGCAGGGTGTCGATGCTCAACCTTTACCTACTGACATTTCATGCACTTGGAAATGTATTGAGCCATGTCCCTTTCATTCTTGGCCAAAAGTACTGCTTTCTTGCTGTAAAAATTGTCTTCTTATATCTTGGGTGACCAGAATATGGAGCTTGATAGATCTCATCCATAACAACTCTCCTCAGATTTGCTACCTTTGGAACGTAAATTCTTCCTTTATAAGTAAAAATTCCATCTTATTCCATTTTATATCCCTCATATCTCTTCTCAAGACTTTGTTGCTGCGATTTGTCTTTTACTTGCACATACGTTTCATCTCAGATGTATGATTAACAATCTGCTACCTCAAATCTGATTAGAAAATACTAAGAGATGCCACATGCATTTCCTACACCTTCCTAATGAGTGCATCATATACCTTATTCTCTTTTCCTTTTATGTGCTTGATTTAAAAATCAAACTCACATAAAAACTCCAGCCATCTAGCTTGCCTAGCATTTAGAGTAGAGTGATCAAACAAATACTTCAGACCACAATGGTATGTCCTCAACTCAAATCTTCTTCCCATTAAGTAATGCCTACACATCTTGAGAGCATGTACTATGGCTACAAGTTCCAGATCAAGAGTAGCATATTTTTTCTCATGATCCTTCAAATTTCTTGACTCGTAACATATAATGTGGTTGTCTTGCATAGGGACTCCTCCAAGCCCTTGATCGCATGCATCAGTACACACCACAAAATATTTCTCTGGGTTTGCAATTTTCAAAACCGGTGCACTGGTGAGAAGATTCTTCAATTGCTGGAAGCTTTCTTCACACCTCACTTTCCATTCAAACTTTATCCCCTTCTTTTGAAAGGAAGTGATGGCATGTGCAACCTTGAAGAATCCTTCAATGAATCTCTTGCAGTATCCTGCAAGTCCCATAAAATATCTCACATCTGTCACATTTCTTGGAGTAGGCCAATTCATAATGGCTTCAATATTGTCAAGGTCCATAGATATACTCTCTTCTAAGATAAGGTGACCCAAGTACTGAATTCTATCTCTATAGAAGTCACACTTGCTTAGCTTTGCATACAACCGATGCTCCTTGAGCAATTGTAATGTCAATCTCAAATGCTCTTCATGTTCTTCCTCATTCTTGGAGTAAAAAAGAATGTCATCAAGGAAAACAAGAACAAACTTGTCCAAATACCCGCTAAAGACACTATTCATAAGGCACATAATTGTAGCTGATGCATTTGTGAGACCAAATGGTACCACTACAAGCTCATAATATCCATACCTTGTTTGAAGGTTGTCTTATGAATGTCTTCATCCTTGATTCTCACCTGGTTGGTATACCTAATCTAGCCACTTAGTTATTCATATATAGTATAATATAAATATTAAACTAATTAATATAAACATAAAACAAATACTATTTAATTAAAAAAAACTATTATTATTAACCTTTTCTTTAACCATTGATTAACTAAAGCTTATTTAAATATTAATCAAGATGCATTTAAGCATAACACGATACTACAACCATGAAATGAATCCCTACTGTACACTTTTACACTTTGGTTGATCCGCTCAAGGAATCCCACAATATAAGATAATATATAAATGTTTATCTACTTAATTATAAATTAATCTAAATGAAATAATCACTATAGCCATAATAGTAGTAAATATGAGGAAACTTGGTCAAAATCAAACCAATCATAGTCAAACAATTCCGAAGAGAGGGAATGTTTTGTGAGTTGTAGGTATTTTATGTGGTCGTTGATCCCGAGAAACTTCATTTTTGTTACAAGTCCTCATGGTCTTTAACTAACCTTCCTTATAGATTCATTAGAACTTTAGACCCATTATTGGTTCACAACTAACCTAGTCATTGTTTCCATATACCTTTTGTAGGGAATTGATACCATATAGAGGTCATATGTGGTGGTTTGAGAACCTATCCATGGAACTTGAGCCTCATAAGTAAGGCTTAGAGTTGGAATCTCTTGGTTCTCTCCTTCAAATATGTTCAAGGTCTAATACCCACTAATGGTGCTCAAGACCTTCTAATTCCACCAATATTAAACTCAAATGTCAACGACTCCTTGACGATGACTTGTGTCATGGTTTCTAGGTGTTATGTATAGTAATTTATATTGAGATGGTTTAAATAAGGCATAAGACCATTGTTTCCCTCCTAACCATTTTTATTCCTTGATACCCTTTTCTAATGCACAAAAACTTCTCATGTCACATATATCCCACTTAGAGGCTACACAAATTTCATGTGTTTGTGAAAGGACATATTCAAGGTTTTTGAACTCAAAAATATTTAAAGAGATTCTATTGCACTTATATTCATTATTTGATGATATAGTTTAGATATCATGACCCATCCATGGTGGAAAAAACTTGTAATGGCTTCCATATGCCAACACAAAATGCTAAATGTCCCTATAATAGCATTGTTCCATGTTTTGTTGTAGGGTGCTTGATATTGAGATCTTTGTTTAGGTCATAGGGGGATTTTTTTCCACCCTTGACATTATTTATACCTTAAGAACCATTGATATTTCTCAAGGACTACATCCATTATGATAATATCTGTCAAGAAATCTAAAGATACCCTGCAGGGTTCAATGTGGTAGTTCATGGATGTGTTCACGCAAACCTTAGAAGTTATGCTTAGGGCCTAAGGTTGTTTCTTCCATCCCTTGACCATGGTCTAGAGCATGATTCTAGATCATTTCCCTACAAATACCATGGTAAGGAGCTAAAACCCATATATAGTGGACAAAACATCTTAATTACCCCCATACTCAACCCTTATGGCAATTACTCCCTAGTGAGGGATCATGTCATAGTTTATAGGTGTTCTTCATGGCTTTTGGTCTTGATATTGTTCAATTAGGGCTTAAGCCTCCTGTTTATGTTAAATGTACAACATCATCAATCATTCTCCAAGCGAATCTTGTGTATCCAAGATTAGTCCCTCTTGTATAGAGGAATCCCAAGTTAGACTTAGGTACATGGAGTGGATTCTTAAGTTCAACCCAAGAAAGACTAAGCTTTCCATATAAAGGTTATTCCTCTTATATAGATGTAAATTCTCTGATTATCAAAGTGATGATGTTGTAAAGTCTTGTTGGAAAAGGCTATGGACTTGTGTTTCAAGTCAATATTTTCATGTGGACCTCCAATTGTAGTAGGCACCCATGGGGCGGACCTCTTGTGTAGAGGTAACACTTTGCATGTTGAAGAATTTAATGTTGTGTGATGTATTTCTAACCATGGTCACCGATTGCTATAAATCCTCCTTTAAACACTAGACACCTCTACAGTGAATTACTTTAGCATGTGATCATTTGGTCTGTAGTAATATAATATGATCACAGCATCCAACAAATATTCTTAGTATAATCCAATATGATAGATAAATAAAGTTAGCACATATTAACCTTGCAGTAAACATAAAATATGAAGATAAATGCATAGAGAGAAAGATAATTTGAAATTAATCATGAAGACACTTCAATCAATTAAAGTGAACTTGAATTGATAAAGCTTCAGTTAAATAAATGTATGCCTCAACCAATCCTTTAGCTAAAGAATCATTTAACGTACTATTGTATCAAATCAATTAATTAAACGAGAATTCAGTGATCACTTCAGTAAAATCAATCAACATAATTTCAGTTAAAGTTAACTAAAGTGTTAATTAAAAGGAAATAGTTAACTAAAGTGATTTGCATGATGACACTTTAGTTAAAATAAAAGACAGTACTTTAGTTAAACTAAAATACGTCACTTAAGATTGGAGTTTAACCTATTGCATGAGGACATTTAAGTTAACATGTTAACTAAGTAATCCTACTATCAGTTAAGAGGTGAGTTTACTTTGAAGATAGTCAAGCGCATTAGAAAAGAAAAGCATAAAGGCATAGCAGATTGATTGTGTAGGATTGAAGAAGTCAAGGTGCAGTGCAAGAAACCAAGAAGGAAATTCGCTATAGTTTGCATGCGAGGATAATTCCCCATGCAGTGATTCTCATTTCCTTGCATGGTAGTAGTTTTGGAAATTTATTAATGTATTGAACTCATTGCAAAGTTCATATGATTAATGTCACCTCTCTATTGCTTTATGTCTACACCAAGGATGTTTTGTGGTCTCTTATCTTCCGAAAAAAATATGCCATAGTAAAAAGACATTATCTGTTATATATCATAATTATAGTGAGAATATTTGTTGGGTTTTTTCATCCTCTTTGTTAGTAAGGGTTTTCCCCAAGGTACATCCTATGTTATAGTATGCGTAGTGAATGGTTCATTGTTTCAAGTATCTAGTATTTCTGCGCTTAATAGTTAAAGATCAAAGCTCAATCAAAATTAAACATTTTCCCCCTTTGAGCATCTTTAGACCTCAATATCAATTCCAAGTGCACAAATCCTTCTCGTGGTGTTGTATCCCACTCAAGGGCCTAAAGAATGACTGCAAAGGACTTGTGTGTTGGGTTTACAACTCATTCATTGATTTTTATCTATAAAAGATTCAATAATATTTTGAGGCGCTTATTTTTCTCTTCGACCATGTTCAAGGACTCATGACCAATCTTGGATGTGAAAAACCTCCTTATATTCTTTATCCAACTTAGAGGCCAAATGTTTCCCTATAATGTGTATGTATTATGGTTTGTAGGTGTATATTCAGGACCTAAGGTTTGAGTGTTTTTCTTATATAAGAATGGTATGTGATATTTAGAAGGTTCCTTTAGATATTACGTCCCTTATTTTCCCCTTCACCATTTTTTGGTACAAATACCCATTTCCACTACACAAAACCTACTCATGTCACTTGTATACCACATGAATTCTAAAGAAACCCATCCATAGTCCAAATAACCGTTCCTTGTGTGGGAACAAAATATATTTTGTTTAAGGTCTATTTTTTGATTTAATTGTTGTTCTTGTATCCCTCTAGTAGGCAAATGAAATCATACATAGGTCCCATGTGATAGTTCAATTATGCATTCGTGGTTTTATAACTTAAGAAGCTTCATTAGTTGTAGGTTTTTTTATGGTTGTTGAGACCAAGAGGATTCATTTAGTGAATGAAAACCTTATTCTCCTCCCTTGACCTTGGTTAGACCCCAATACATGTTATTGGTTCAATAATAACCTATTCAAGGTCTCCATATCCCACTTGGAGGTGAATGGTATCTTGTAAAGTCACAGATGTGATGATCCAGTGACTCTTCCATGAAACTTGATACTATGAATGAATGTTTATGAATGGGGGATATTTTTTCCCTCCCTTAACTATGGTAAAGTACCTAAAACCCATCCATGATTCCAAATATCTCATAATTGCACACATATTCAACTCAAATTCCAAATATTCACCAAAAAATGATTATGTCATGATTTCTAGGTGTTGTTCATGATGCTTGAGCTCGATAGGTTTCAATTAGAGATTAAGTCCCTTGATCCCCCCTTAACCATGCTTATGCCTTAACAAACATTTCCAATGTAGAAAACCTACTCTTGGCATTAATTTCTCACTCTAATGCCTATAACAAATCTTTTCAAAGGGATTATGTGTTAGTTTGAGGACACATTGAAAGAACTTGAGAATTAGAAGATTTATCAATATCTTGAGGAACTTGATTTCCTTCTACAACCATGGTGAGTCCCCAAACCCATCCTCAGTGAGTAAAAAATCCTAATGGTATATTTATCCAACTATGATGCCAAAGATCCCCACCAATAGCTATATTTAGTCCCCAAGGATTAGTTTTTAAATAGATCAACACAAGCACACTTAAGAATTCTTTACATTCTATGAAGCACAAAGTAGATTTAGAAACCCTACTTATGGGTCTACGGGTGTAATCCTTCTTATGCAGAGACATATGGACAAAATCAAGGGAGATATTGAGAAATTCATGTATTTTTGAAACAATATCATAAGCATGAGATTTCCCTTCAAGGAATAAACTGTGATGCAACATCAGATGCATCGAATCCTAGGGGGTTTTTGGAGGAACAACAAATGAACACACTAGGGAAACATATGGAAATAAGAATGGTGGGAACGAAATATGTAGGTATGGGTATGGGAACGACAATAAAAACCCCTCTCCATTACCATTCCTTGTAGATGTCTAGATAACAATAATTATTTTAACCAACAAACCATACTCCGAGAGAGAAATTGTAGTTGGTGGAATTAACTGAGGGCAGAGGAGGTTCTTAGGATTCAAGGCTACAAGACCTGGAGATCACCCTCGCATCCCCTCATCATCATCATTTCATGGATGTATCTAGAGAACTACAAGTATTAGATACAAAAACCCATATGATGAGAGAATTGGAGTTGCAGTAGTAGGAATTGGCCAGAGGTGGAGGAAATTCATACCCTAGAAGGATGCCATACCTTGAGAGCACCCTGCCATCCCCTAATCCTCACCATTCCATGTAGGTGTCTCAAGAAAAAATAGTCTTGGAGCCAACATCAAATCTATCAATGGAGAAGTTACAATGGTTAGTGTAATTTTCTAAAGGTTGAGTAGATACCTATGTAGGGCTATTAGACATTGATTTCTCATTATAATATGATCATCATTATTATTCCATGTAGGTGTCTAGAGAACAACCATTCTCAGAGTGAACAACCCATATGCTGAAAAAATCGAAGTCAAAACTAGAGGACTTGGTTAGAGATAGAGGAGGTTCTTACAAGGCAAGATTACTAGACCAGGTGTTCATCCTGTCATCCCCTCATCATTATCACTCCATGCAGGTGTCTAGAGAACAACAAATATTGGATTCAACAACCCATCTGATGATGCCATGACTTGCAATCATAGTTTGAGGACCTAAGCGAAGGTGGATGAGTTACGTACAAGGTAGGATTACTATAGATGGAGATCACCCTTCTATCCCCTCATCCTCATCATTCCATACAACTATCTAAAGTTAAACCAGTCTTGGTGCCAACATCCCATCTGTCGAAGGAGGAGTTGCAATTGTAGGTGGTATAGGCCTTAGGTGGAGTATATTATTACTCATGTGCATGGTTATCAAACATGACATTCACCCTTTCATCCCATGATCATAATGATTATTCCATGCAGTTGTCGGAGTCCTAGCTGGAGGAGTTGTCCATAGGTGGAGGTTCTTATGAGGAAGACTTACCATACAATGTATTCACACTACCAGAGGAATTGTCCAACACTTGGAGGATATTATTACTTTGTAGAGATAACAGAATTTGTGATACGATCCCTTAATCACCCTCATTCCATGTAGGTGTCTAAGGAACAACCAATTTCAAAGCTGACATCCCTTTTGTCCATGAAGGACTTGCAATGAACGATGGAATTGGCCATACGTGGAGTCGATTCTTACTCATGTGCATATCTATTAGACATGGAGTGCACCATGCCATACCTTCGTCATCATTATTCCATGCAGATGTCAGGGAAAAACCCATCTGGATATGGACTCATGGTCATAGTTTGAGGACATATCCAGAGGTGGAGGAGATCCTTTTTTGCCTGCAACATTTTTCAATCCTTTTTAACCAGACACATATTTCAATCCTTTTCCACCTTCCTAGGTTAGTATTTCTTTTTCTCAATATCTCAATTGAAAATTCATGGCCCAACTTTGGGGATAAAATAGCACAACTACTTAACTCGTGGATGGTGAACATAGAAAGGTCACAAGTTAAGTGTTACAAACAAGTTACTTGATTTCCATGCATAGTTGCATGAACAACCCATTATCCATGAATCAACTACGAGTTATTCTTGCATAAGTTACCAGTTATTGATGTAAAGCTACTAGTTATTATGTGTGTGTGTGTGTTTGTTTTTATAATTGTTTATTTCAAATTTGGAGTGGCTTCCATAAAACCAATCTAGATAGTAATCTTGCTTCATCCTTATACAATTTAGGTAAATCCTAATCACTAGTCCGCCCCAAATTCTACAATATAAACACCTATTGATGTAACTATTCATTATTTATTTTATCTTGCATATTTGTGGTAGGTCAAGTATATGACTTTATCCATCATAATATTATTTCATGTAGTCTAAATATTCGACGATTTCGGTTATATTAGGTGGATTTTTCTGCCATGATTTTGAATAAATTTGGTCCGACATTTTTCAAGATCTAGGTTACAGTTGTCAAGTTCTAGAATTTTGGGTGCCCTAGAGGGTTTTGATTGTGTTGAATCCATTTCTACCATCAAAATTCCAATTAGAACATAGTTAAAATCCAATTTCACAAAATAAAAAGCACCGATTTTCCAAAAAAAAAGTCCTATAATCCAAATCATCGAATTTTAAAATTATCTAAGGAATGTGTATGTAGAGTTTACATCATTGATAACTTTAAGTGCATGCTTTTATTGGTCCTCGTAAGATTACATAGAAGCCAATGATCATGACCTCGTAATATTAAATTATTAATGTAATGATTGGTCTTGTAATATAGTAGCAATCTATATGAGTCATATTACCTAACAATAACACTCTATAAGAGCAACAATGCTAAGTTGAATATCATTAATCTCATGATTTTGTTTATCATTGTTAATTAGTCTCATTATAATGAGATTAGTTTAATTATTCATATGAAAGTTTAATGCTTAGCATTATTATTTTTTATGTTATAACTTAAATGTCAATCCTAAACCTAACCACATAGTCTCCTTTCTTTTTCCAGATGAAAAAAACATTCCTTGTTATTCTATCGAATCAAAGGTAATTGGGTACATCATCAAAATATCAGATCCAGACATATGGTATCTAACCGCTTTCCATAAATACATAAACAACTTTTACCAAGAAGAGAGAGCTCTCTCAAAACCAACTATTGTCATACATGGGCATTTTGTATCAGCAAAGTTCCTCTCATAAATACTCACTGCATAACTATCAGCCAACTATGTCTCTAAAGAAGATAATACGAGCCCAAAGGCATTATCTAAATCAGGGCTTGTGTCCTCTCAAAATTGTCAATTCAATTGACTGATCTCACAAATTTCTATTAAGGTAAGATGGCCCAGAGCCATATGAATCCCTTCCTTGGATAATGTATCTTCCCTCATATTATATTCCCTATAGACATGGCTAAAATCCATGAATGTGAACGAATATATAAGATTTTTGGTGTTGTCGCACCAAGCCACTAAGTTTGGAATGGAAACGTGTGGATTCTTCCTTTTCCCAATTTATAATCACAAAGGGATCGCCAAAGACATATAGCTATGGTAATCCAATATCTTTGGCGATGTACAATAATGCCAGAGTGCCAATAACAAACTTAAATAATAACAACAAACAATATATATATTAAATATCAATATTAATTATTAATATTAATATATATTTATATTAATAATTAATAATTAATAAATGGTTATTAGTACACTATTCTAAAATGATGCATCCTTTCATGGATGGTATCCAAAGTTCCTTTACAATTAATATATATATGGCACTCACTTTGTAATCTTTTATCATCATTCATCTTTAATATTTATTTTGAATTTTCAATATGGAATTGTTTTCCATTGGTTGATTAGTCAACTGAGTAATCATTGATAATATCCGGATACGGATATTACATTGGTATGAGAGCCAACCCTTCCTATGGATTCTGCTCACCTCCGGCTTTTGTCCAAAATGATCAAGGTTTCCTTGAATTTAGGTCTTTGACCTCACAATGGATTTTAGCCATCCATATTCAAAGTTTCTCTGGTAAAATTGATTTTTGACCAAAAATTGGCCTTTGGCCATTTGAATTTCATTGAAGAAGTATTAATTCCACTCCAAATATGAAGCAAGAATGAGAGAGAAAAATGAAGAATAAAAAAAACAAAAAGAATTATCAACAAAAGAGAGAAAAATAAAGAATAAAAAAAAAATTATCAACAAAGAAATATAAGGNGGTATCCAAAGTGCCTTTACAATTAATATATATATGGCACTCACTTTGTAATCTTTTATCATCATTCATATTTAATATTTATTTAATATTTTCAATATGGAATTATTCTCCATTGGTTGATTATTCAACTGAGTAATCATTGATAATATCCGAATACGGATATTACATTGGTATCAGAGCCAACCCTTCCTAGGGCTTCTGCTGATTCTTCGGCTTTTGTCCAAAATGATCAAGGTTTCCTTGAATTTAGGTCTTTGACCTCACAATGGCTTTTAGCCATCCATATTCAGAGTTTCTCTTGTAAAAATTGGTTTTTGACCAAATATTTGCCTTTGGCCTTTGAATTTCATTAAAGAAGTATTAATTCCACTCCAAATATAAAGCAAGAACGAGAGGGAAAAATGAAGAATAAAAAGAACAAAAAAAAAAGAAAAAGAATTATCAACAAAAAAGGGAAAAATTAAGAATAAAAAAAATATCAACAAAGAAATAAAAGGGGAAAAGTTAAAAAACAAAGTGAAATAGCCCATGGTTTTACTTACAATATCTAAATTATAAACCAGTTTTATAAAATATGCTTTGAGGACAAAGCATCATGAAATGGAAGACAATGTAACAAACTTAAATAATAACAACAAACAATATATATATTAAATTTAAATATTAATTATTAATATTATTATATATTGATATTAATAATTAATAATTAATAATTAATAAATGGTTATCAGTACACTATTTTAAAATGACGCATCCTTCATGGATGGTGTCCAAAGTGCCTTTACAATTAATATATATATGGCACTCACTTTGTAATCTTTTATCATCATCCATCTTTAATATTTATTTTATATTTTCAATATCGAATTATTTTCCATTCGTTGATTAGTCAACTGAGTAATCATAGAGAATATCCTGATACAGATATTACATTTTACTAAGAAGAGAGAGCTCTTTCAGAACCAACTATTTTCATACATGGGCATTTTGTATCAGCAAAGTTCCTCTCATAAATACTCAGTGCATAACTATCAGCCAACTATGTCTCTAAAGAAGATAATATGAGACGAGAGGCATTATCTAAGTTAGGGCTTGTGTCCTCTCAAAATTGTCAATTGAATTGACTGATCTCACAAATTTCCATTAAGGTAAGATGGCCCAGAGCCATATGAATCCCTTACTTGGATAATGTATTTTCCCTCATATTATATTCCCTATAGACATGGCTGAAATCCACGGATGTGAATGAATATATAGTATTTTTGGTGTTGTCGCACCAAACCTCTAAGTTCATAATGGCAAGTGTGGATTCTTCCTTTGCCCAATTTATAATCACAAAGGAATCGCCAAAGACATATAGATGTGGTAATCCAATATCTTTGGCTATGTACAATAATGCCCAGAGTGCTAGTAGCTCAACTCTTGTATTAGTGTTGTGTCCACAGCCTAATTTAATAGAGATAAAATGTTGTTCATTAATCCAGATACATACACCTGCACCTCCAATTGAATCTATCACAACTCCATCAAAGAATGCCATAGGAAATTGTTTGGGTAGAGGATCTCCAATATTCCTGACTTTTGACTTTTTACTTGAGGCACCTGATGAGTTGATACCTCTAACATAATCCTATGACAGAGTCTGGTAATATTAGCCTTTATATTCTCAAATATAAGTCAGTTTTTGGTCTTCCAAAGATTCCATATGAAAAAAATAGGCAGATACAAAAGTTCCCCGTACTTTGAGAACTAGCCGATAAGGTTCCCAGAAAGAGTCAGATACGACCAAACCACATGAATGATCAATTGATTCAGCATCTATCTTACATAGGCTACATCTGTTAGGACTGAGCCATCCCTTCTTACATAGGTTATCCCAAGTATTTATTTTCTTATAAAATGGTAGCCAAGTAAATCACTTAAGTTTCCAAACCTATGAGAGAATACAATCTAAAGATGGAGGTAAATATTCAGACACAATGAGTTCATATTCTTTTTTTGTCATAACCTTACCTGATTTTTTATCATACATCCAGAGCAGAGATTCTTCAGTATTCCTAATCTTGATTCCACCATGAGAAAGGCCTTTGGAAAAGGATGTCCAAATATCTGCCCAATCACCCCCTAGGTCTAGATCAGAAGCTAAGTACCAACCATTATAACCATCTGAGAGACAATCCTATTTCGAGCCTGAGAGAGGCAAGTAATCCTAGTATGCTAAATAATCCCTTAGGTCCACCAAGAGTGAATATGATGCATCAAGGCCAACTATAGGATTAACAGCCAGCCGGATGTCTCCCATGATGTCTCCTTACTTACCATTCAACCTTATAAATTTAATCCTTGGGTTTTATACCTATCTTAATCCCTTGAATACCTTTCAAAAGCTGGTGCATAGCCACAATATATAATGTTGTTTATTTACATTATAAGATGTTGGAATTATAATTCCCTGCATGTAAGGGGGATTATGTTTTCTATTGGTTTTTGGCATTCGAGCCACACTAAGTCTAATTTTTTATCCATAAATCAAACTATTTTCCAAAAAATTTCGATCTCCACCTTCTTATTATGCAAATGCCTTTTCATTTTTCCAGGCCTAACAATACCTATTACTTTGAAAAACCTACACTTATGGCTCTGACGTGACAGGGATTTATGTATTCTATATTATTTGCAATCGAAGTGCATGCATGCATCTACCTTCATGAAAACATTTGCACATGGAGTCTAGGATCCTCAGCAATTGGAACATGGTTCATAGGTTCTGGGTATTATAAATCAGTATAAAGGGAGTTTTCTCAGTGCTCGCTTCCTGAGAAGCATCCCAGACAATTCTTGGTAGTTTCTTACACAATATCTGTGGGCCTTATGTTGATGACTTTTCTGTTGTAGGCAAGTCATGCGGCATTACTAGAGTAGTGTTCCTGTGTGGTTCATGGGCTGTATCATCAACCTCCATTCAAACTATCACCTAGTGTCGTGGATTTCTTCAGTCCTGATATTGTTAATTCTTCTCCTCTTCATTCTGCTTACTAGGAGCACCAACCTCACTTGCAACAACAATATGATAAATCTTCTTCCTTTTGTTTTTCTTCCAAGAAAAATGTATGAGTATATGAGCAAAGGTGCATTGACATGCCTTGTGTTGGGTGTGGTTGTATTTGGCGTTGTCTATGAAGGAAGGAGAACATATTTGTATGCAACTCAACACCATTCTTCCCGGTCCTTAATGATGATTGGGATTCGGCTGTATGGTATTTTGATTATATTACTTATAGTTGTTGGTGATTCTAGAACTTGTTATTGCTCGATTTCTTCTCAAAGAAAATCACATTGTATGGGGAATCATATATCACTGTAGAAAGAACTAAATTACCAGAGCTTAAAAAACATGTATGTTCAAGCCACCAACAATGAAGTCAATCATTGACTTTGTTGTTGGCCTGTTGGATGGCTTGAACATACATGTTTGTTAAAGATATTTAAGGCATGCTCAGATTTAGTCATCTTACCTTCAAAATCAATTTTATTTGCTTCATAAGATGTCTATTTTGAGGACAGATCATTCCATAACATATATATTTTGAGGACATATCATTCCATCATGTCTCATTCCATAACATATATATTTTGAGGACAGATCATTCCATCATGTCGTTTTGGATTAAAAGAATTCATATTTTATTCATATCACATTCAAAAGCATGTTTAATGGTTTAGATGAAATTTTTTGCAACCAATTACTCTGGTTTTAATGTCTCATGTTTCATGTTTTACCTTCTTTTTTTTGTTTTTTCTATTTTGATTTGAAATATTTTCATAATGCTCCAGCAGGGAAACTAGATTATAGAAATTAAGCTTAGTTCATAAATTAAATCAAATTTGCATGTATTCGCTTTAACAAAACCCACAGATATTTTCCTAGTTTTTTCTATCGAGATTCAATTGTACACGATTTCATTGAAAATGATGTTGAAGAGCCCATTTGAGCTAGCCCAGCCATTAAGCTAATTATATAGATAGATTGGAATAATTTGTTATCAAATCAATTGAAGAATGGATATTCAGATGAGAAATTAGTTAAAGACCCAATTGGACATAATGAATTGACGAATCTGTTCTCGATCAGTTTTACCAAGAGTCCCGCTGGATTCATATATATATATATATATATATATATATATATATAACATTGATAGGAATTGACCATATTTGAATACATACAGTCTCTGAATTAGCCATCACTGAACTCTATGGAATCACAGAATAAATATGTGATTTTATTCATTTTGCATATTCCCTATCTAAATAAGGCCACCCATGGGACTTCTCACGTTCTGTTGATTTCCAGAATCTATCTGTCATCTTATACCTAAGATAATTCAAGAACACTATCTGTCATCTTATACCTAAGATAATTCAAGAACAAGAACAACGAATAAAACTCTTTGGAATCCTTCTTGTTCCAAAGAAAGAAAAAAAAGTGTAAGAATTCCCTGTTCAATTTTTTGAAAGCTTGGTGTGGACACATCAATCCGGTTTGCAAGGCAGCTTTTTATCTTGTTATGTTATGGTTTGTATACTATTCCAAGGTTTGTATTACATCAAATTCAAAGTGAAGGTTATACTGCATGACGCATGGATCTTATGGTATGAGAGTCTTATCATGCAAAACCTCATGGAAATTTGTTAATATATATTTATATATTTTGTATTTGCATTAATAATAATGACAATGAAGACCATAATGATGGTTCATTCATTGGCATTACCATGCATCTCTTGGCATGCAGAATATTGTTAAATGATTTTCCTTCCTCGTCCAGTAACACTACCTGTGCTTTTGGGTAGTGGTTTTCATTTGTTACAATTCAAAGAGGGGTTTATCGCACCAAATTATTCTACCATGTTTTACTATGCTAAAATTTAACCTCCTTACCAATGCTTATTTCTGAGTTAGAACCTTCGACACCTCGTGGTTTTTTGTGGAAATGGAATGTAAATCGTGTGGGTAAACTCTATAAGCATTTATTCCTTTGGTTTAAATGAGTTATGGTATCCACACTCGACTTTTGCTATCATCATTGTTAACTCTTAGTTGGTAATGATTTGTGTTAACTGTTAGTTGGTAATGATTTAGTATACTTTTCAATTTTTTAATAGAGATGTGAGTCATATGGTTGGAACATCCTTGTTACTTCGTGTACAAGTTCATTAACGACCTTTCGGATATGATTTTGGTAGGCCAGGACCTATTTGCTCGACCATTTGCACCAATCGGACGACCAACAATGTCGGACGTGACCGCTCATGCGAGCCAGGTCATCCGATCGGTGCAAATGGTCGGTTCACTAGTTTACTCCTTTTGGTAGTGACCAACGATTTAGGTATATGTTTGAATGTTTTACCTTACCATTTGTTTCTGGTAGTTTAGACATTATTACTCAATCCTAAAATCATAGTACAAGGTAGAACTCAAAGTGTACTAGTTTTTAAATACCTTGTTCTAATGGAATAACTTAGAATTGCAATGGAATAGGTTCCATGTAACAATCTTACAGGTAAATCCTTCATGATTCCATTCTCTTGTTTCTCATAAGAAAAATCTCCATTAGTTTAACTTGCAATGAACTAGCTTTAGTTAGTGATGTTGATTCCACTTATCTTATTTTTTGATAGGTGACTACAATTAAAATTGCACCAAGAGGGGATCATGACATTAAGTATGGGCGGTTGTGAGGCACATATTTCGCATATACCTCTAAAAAGATTAGTCATGCACACAAATTGAATGGTAAAGATTTGTTTTGGCTTGACAACCCATTGAAAGGTCAATTGGTAATCGATTTCTTGGGAATTTTTTTTTGCTAATCCACTTCTCTTGCCACGCAGCCACTTGGGGAGAGAAAGTCCAAGCACGTTTCCAAAAGAGGGGTGCTAGTGAATCAATGAACATCAATCAAGGTCAATTCATAATCTTGGTTATCACTTGGCATATTTTTTCCAAATTCAATTTGGGGATAAACCAATTATGTTGCAGGTGGGAAAAACCCATCAATTATTTACTAGGAAAAACTAATGAACTGTTGAGGAGAAACTCTTGCAATGTCATTTGGTGTAAGTTACAAGAATTGAGATTTTTGTTTTCGATTTTAGGAAAGGTTACATCTATTTAATTTTTTCCTTATTCTACACAACATCATTGGAGCAAGAACTAAAAACCAACGAAGAACTAGGTTGGGTGTGTTAGAGGAAAGATCAAAATTGTTAAATGTACAACATCACTAGTCATTTCTCCAAGCCAATCTTGTACAACTAGGGTTAGGCCTCAAGTGTTGAGGTAAAGAGACTGAGTTGGACTCAATAACTTGGAGTATATTATTAGGTCAGGGACCTAAGTAATACTAATCTTTCGGTTATAAAAGTTATTCCTCATATGTTGAGCTGAATGCTTTGATTTATTAAAGTGATGATGTTGTAAAATCTTGTAGTACAAGGCTCATCAGTTCTATGGATATCTTCAAGATTCTTATATTATACCTATCATGTGGACCTCTAGTTATAGAGGTGGACTTGTGAGTATATCAAGTCATGATTCTCATGTGGAGCCCCAATTATAGTGGGTGGGCCTCTAGTTATAGAGGTGAAATGATTTTCATGTTGAAGCATAAATGTTATGTGATATATTACTAACCATGGTCATTCGAGATGGATAAAGATAATAAGTTTCCTCTAAAGATTGGCCACCTCTAAATTGAATTACTTTAGCATATGACTATATTAAGTCTGAGAGTAATATAATATGATCATAGCATGCAATAATTCATATGAGTATAATGTGATATGATAGATGAATAAAGTTAACACATATAGACCATGCAGTAAATACAAAAGATAAAGAGACAAGCATAGAGAAAGAGAGAATTCAAATTGCACATTAGATGACTCTAGTTGACTAAAGATGAACTCAAATTAGTAATTTTTAGTTAAAGCTTCAGTTAATGCAACAATGTATGCTCGAGTTAAAAATTGTTAAGCTTCAGTTAAAGCAACAATGGATGCATCCATTAATTAAAGGAGAACTCATATTGGTCACTTCAATAAATCAATCAACATGACTTCAGTTAGTAATAATTAACTAAGTTTCGATAAAGGTGGGCTAGTTAACTAAAGTATTTTGCATTGATTACACTTTAGTTAAACTAAAAGATTACACTTAAGTTAATCAAAAGATGACACATTAGTTAATGAAGTGTTTGCATGATAACACTTGAGTTATTGCATGATGACACTGAAGTTAGCATGTTAACTAAGTCATCATACATTTAGTTAGATGACAAGTTCACTCCAAAGTTAGTTCAGCCTCAGTTAATGTCAAAGATGAAAGGCAAGGAGCATTAGTTATGCATGGTGAGGAATCCAATGTATTGAATTAATAATCCGTGAAGGCAATTCATAGGTTTTGGTGTATGTGTGCACTATTTTCATGCAACCATTCGCTATAGTTTGCATGGTTGAGTTTTTGGATTGTTATTAATGTACTTGGAACATGGCAAGTTTAACATGGGGGCATCGCTAAAGGACCAATATGATAACACGTTAGTTCATATTCGGGGATAAAAAATAAAAAAAATTCAAACCAATATATCGGTGCTATATTAAGGGTAAAAGGGCTTAATTTTTTTATTATATAAATACCCAATATCATGGGACCTTTTTTATTTCAAAAATTTTCCCGTGCATTTGCTACGTTTTTTCTGGTTTTGGTAGTGGTTTTGGTGGGTTCGCAACAGGTTACCCGTGCCTTTGCTGCGTTTTTCTGGTTTTGGTGGGTTCGCATCAAGTTTGCAGTGTTGGAGGAGGGTACCCATAGGGTTTTTCTGGTGCAGTGTTGGAGGAGGGCACACATAGGGTTTCTCTAGTTTTGGTGGGTTTGTAGTGTTGGAAGAGGGAATGCATAGGGTTTTTTGGTTTTCATGGGTTTGCAGTGTTGTTGGTTGTGGCATGAGAGTGGCGTATCCTGGCTCGGTTCCCTTTTTCCTGGCTGGGTTAATAGTTATTCCGCAGTGCTACTTTAGTGATTCCTTTTTATGAGATTCCTTTGCATAGAAATATTAACATGTCATGTGGGAACGGAGGTGTCAAGTTTATGGAAATATTGAAATCCATCCATTCTGGTACCAGGATGGCTGTAGACGGGTAAGTAATATTTTATTGAATTAGGGCACATTTGAAAGTGTTTTGTTATTTTCGGTTACCAAAATCTTGCACCAAATGGGTCATGGAATTGGTCAATGACTAGCGAATGTATTAAGTATTATAGGTTTCCTCTATATTATTATTTTACTTGAAGACTACATGCAGTCTGTTGATAAAATGTTATATAGGGTATATGGCTTGTACTTATAAGTTATAGGGTTTTGTCATTTCAAGCATTGGAAGGAGCTTGTTAATGGGTTTGTGAAAAGATGTAAACATTTAATGGATTCTACTTGAGTAAAATACAAAGACAAAAGAATGGGTTTCAAATCCAGGTAATGCCATTGAATATGCCATATTCAACCAAATTGACTGGGCTTCCTGTCACTAGTGTTGAAGGTTCTGGTTGAAAAGAGAATACAACCTTGACTATGATTATGTCTTGTTTGTTGTTTGTATGATTATGATTTGTATGTTTTTTTCTTTTTCTTGGCTATTATATAATCCTAAATATTGTTAACAAACATTGGCTCTATGCAACAATATGATTCGTGCCAAGATGATATGTTCAACTATGATGAATTATCAATTGATGAAGACCAACAAGAGGGAGTAGAAGCCACTGTCTGCACTGTAAGTGTAGCTTATATCCCAAAGCAGGGTTATGACCAGCCCTCATATAGGGGTAAAGGTTCATTGACAATACCCATCTCAGATGAAGTGACTGAACATGGTCTGCATGACACTTGTTTACAGGAAATGACAGTGACTGGGAAAACTAACATGAATATCATTGAAAATTCTATTGAAGGTGGCCCTGATGGCTATTTTCCATCTGGTGATTCTAGAGCTGTTGTAGAGAAAAACAATTGTCATTCATTTGTGGAATTGGAAGTAAAAGCTCAAGTTCCTAGTTCACAGTCCTAGCCTCAAGAGGAGCTTATAAAAAACACCACAATGGAGCAGTATATACTTGGTAGCACAACAATTGATGATACATGCAATGCTTTATCTAATGTGTAAGGACCCCATGGATCACAAAATAATCATATTGATCAGGTATCAAATCAATCCTTTTTACAGTTTAAATTAGAAAAAAAACAATATTTATGAGCTAACAAATGAAGTTTATGTGGAATTAGATGCTTCAAATAAGGAGTTGTTACAGTCTGGTCTGGTTTCATATGATTTAAATAATAATCTAGTAGGCTCAATGGAAAAGCATTCAAATAATTATGAAAATGTAACTAAGGAGATCGTTGAGAGTAGTGAACATGGTACCAAACATGATGACAGTGTAGTTGGTGTGCAGATTGATTCTAGAGATGCATTTGATATCAGCACTGGTCACAAAGATCAAAAGGAGCCTATGCAGTTGAATCAATTTATTTTATAAAATTTTCAAGATGTAGAAATGGTATCCAAACCAAATGCACTTAGTACAAAACAAGAAGATCAACCACATTTGAATCAGCCAGAATATGAACAACTAGAATCTTTTTGTGAGCAGAAGCAGCCTGAAACAACAGTGATGAAAGAAAAGGAAGAAGTCTCTCATAAAAAAGAGCCTGGATTGGAAGCTTTGAAAGAAATTATGGATTTTCAGAAGTAACCTAAAATGAAAGCAACATCTGATATTAGTACTGGTGATGAAGATCAAAAGGACCTTGTGCAAGTTAATCAAGTTACTCTAGATAATTCTCAACATGTAGAAAATGTAATGATAACAGAAGTGAAAAATCAGCCACATTTGAATCAGCCTGAAAGAGAACAAACATAGTTGATTTGGGAGCAGAAGCAACCTAAAGGTGCATGGATGAGAGAATATAATTGCCATAAAAGACATCCTTGACAAGAAACTCTGATTGAAAAGAGGGAATATCCTCATCAACAACAACCTGAAATGGAAGCAATGAAAGAAGAGCTTCCAAGTACAGCACAAGCTAGTGGTGGTGTTGATGACAAGTCACAGGTTAATGAGAATACAGTGTCGGTGAAAATGATCTACGCTTACTGTTCAGATTTTATATGTTGCAAAGCATGTGTATCGTGTTCACTATGTCTAGTCCTATTTTGTTATTATGTTTGTCTGAAGTCATTATTGTGACTTTTGCTATCAGAGGTTAAATTAATATCATATTTTTTCTCTTCACAGTTGTGGCATTCTTCTTTTTGGTAGTAAATCTTCCTTTTAGCATGACTGCCACAATATTATCTTATCTTTCCAGCTAATGTCAGAGTGAATGTCTTCCATTGTAGGTTTTATATTAAGACAGTGATGATGAGAAACTTGAGAAAGAATAACTTGATTGCATTCTGCTACCTGTTGGTAATGCTAAGGCATCTGTTTCTTGTAAAAGGCATTTATATGTCGATGATGCTGAGCACAAGAAGCCTAATGGGTACAATAGCCTTTTCATACAATTGATCTTGTTCTTGGTTTTTCTTACATTTTGACCTTTCTTTCTTGTCAACTGGGGATCATAAATTAATTTTCTTGGTCTTTTATACTTTTTCTAGAGAAATATTGTCCCTCACTCCACTAATAATCCTTAAATAATCCAATATTATCACTTTCCAAACGAACTTCAAAATTTAACATTATGCTAGTTATTTTTCTAAGCATGCTTCTTATTGTGATAATATCAGTCACATTCAGGTATAGCTTTGTTTTTATATGTTTGTGTTCATTTATAACTATTCTCAACTGTAAAATCATAGTAGTCATAATTGAAAATGCAGTAATTCAAACACAATACAACAGATTTGCAATTATTTGAAAGATCACATTTCCTATGAAACCACGTAGTTCATGTTTTTAAAATAAATCTAATCAATCTTTTTAAATTTTGATTAAATTCCAATGTGTAGCCATCATTTTTTGTATTGCTCTTTCGACACCCATATGTTGGTATTGTTTTTAATGCAATTGATTGTTCTTGTGCCCATATTATCTTTATTCCACTTTCACTTTTACTGCATTTTCATTTACTTTCATATTATGTTTGAATACAATTTGGTTTTGTGTGGCATTATTGCATTCAGTGGGTTGGCCCTTTGTATGTGTTTCGGAAGTGAAAATTTGTATGAGTTTCTGGAAGTGCGAATATGGGGGATAGCCAATCGAGAGGATCTAAAGTTAAGATATGGTAACATAAGGAAGAGGAAAATGAGAGAACCTTTTGTTGTCTCTGTTGGAGACATTTACCATCATACACACTCTTTTGGTCAAATTGGCCTAGTTAAACCATTATCCTAAGTTTAATTGACATCAGTGGAGCATTAATTGCCATCATCTAGTCACACCCATGCCTACCTACAGTCAAGGAGGCTAATTGGAGCACTCCGGGGGTGATCTGTGTGACATTAATGCACCTAATTGCTAACTGGTGGTTACAATCAGTTCAACCAGTCAGTTACAGTCAGTTAAGGTGCCTCCATTCATTAAATATATTATTTAATGATTATTTATTATTATTTAATGAACTGGAGTCAACAAGGCGCCTCCACCAACTTCTGATGGTCAGTTCAGCTTCAGTTAACCTCATCGGGGTTCATTAGAGTCATGGAGCACTAGCACTTGATGGTTGGATTTCTATGACATGTGTTTGATCTCCTTCAGTTGAGATTCAGTCATTTATTGCACTCTGACTTCAGTTAGGGTTTGGTGAGTCAATTAGGGTTTTGGTCAAGTGGTTAACTGAGTGAGATTGAATGGTTGAGAGTCAGTTAAGCTAGACTCACTCACTGAATTCGAATTGTCTCCTTAGTTATTCGAATTCTTCATGGATTTAAGCCATTGCTCAGCATTGGAATTGTAACCCTTTATTGTTTATTAAATATATAGAGAGGAAACCATTTCTGGTCCCGATTATTTCCAATTCATGAGTATTTGTTAATTATTCTTTGATGATTTTGATTCCTAGTTCCTAGATCATGTGCAAGAATTAATAGTCTCATATAAAAAAAAATTATGATAGACAGAGTCTATGTTTTTACTTTGAATTTTCTAATCTAGACTGAGGAGTTTGGAATGCTTATTTGGTTTTGTATTACATTATGTGTTTTCTTCTTTGAAATTTATATTTTCTTAGTAATTCCATTTATATTTATTTTATTTTCTACTTTGTATGTAGGTCCTAAGTTTGGGCATTTTTAACAGTAGTACACAATATTTTATAAAGAAAGAATGATAGTTATCATTAGTTGAGTGAGAAATGACGTTAAAATGTAGAGGAGATCCTTAACATAAGGAAAGTTCATGATTGCAGATCCAAATTGAAAAGATGTTGAGCAAAATTTTGATATGTAATTATTTGAGGTGGAATTAAATATGTTTTAAAGAATTGGCATAGTCATAATGGAAGTGATGGTTACTTAAAGGATTATCCACTTAGTTTTTCTATGTAGGATGTTTTTCTCTTTAATTATGTTTTTTGTTTCTTTGTTTTCAAAGTGCAATTTCTGTTCCTGTAGGGTGTGATGGTTTCTACTAAAATTCTCTATTTCCATTTCCAGCTTTTATTTATTTAGTGTGTCTCTTTGGTCAATCATGTTTCTTGTTTTTTTTTCATTTTCAAAGTGGAACTTGTGTTTCTTTATAGAAACTAGTGATGCATGTTACATTAAATTTTACAAAATAAAAATTTAGAAAACATAAAATGCTCCGTATTAAGTTAGTATGCTTAAAAAGTGTACAGGTTAGATTTGTTTCAAACAACCAAAAATCCTTTCTAAATATTATTTTAGGACTTCCAAAAATATCCTTTCTAAACATTAGTTTTAGGATTTCTACACTACTATGTTGGACATTTAACGATAATTTTTAGAATTTTTGGGCTATGTTGGATATTTAAAGATTTTTTTTAGGAATTCTAGACTATGTTGGAAATTTATTTTCTGTTTGTCTGAATTCATTATTGTGACTTCTGTTGTCAAAGGTTGAATTAATATTAGATGTTTTCTCTTCATAGTTGTGGCATGTTGCTTTTTGGCAGTAAGTCTTCCTTTTAGCATGATTGCCACAATATTATCTTATCTTGCCAGCTAATGTCAGAGTGAATGGCTTCCATTGTAGGTTTTATATGAAGACGACGATGATGAGGAACTTGAGAAAGAAGAACTCGATTGCATTCTGCTACCTGTTGGTGATGCTAAGGAATTTGTTTCTCGTAAAAGGCATTTATCTATCGATGATGACGAGCACAAGAAGCCTAATCGGTACAATAGACTTTTCATAAAATTGATCTTGTTCGTGGTTTTTTGATCTCGTGAAGAAATATTGTCCCTCACTCCACTTGTATTAAATATTCCAGGTGAGGATGCTGGTACCATGCTAGCCCCCAATAGATTCTCCCCTCTTCCTTGGTTTTTTGATGGAGGATGATAGTAACTTCCAACTGAATCACTGGCGGGGTTGAGTCAATGGGGTTTGACCTCAATAACTTCTTGGACATTTTCACAAGAGCATCTATCAATTGAGCTAACCCTTGGGGATTCTTTTGTCAATCTCATGCATAACCTTTTTCTTGAGAGTCATAAGTTGTATGGTTTATTGTTATTTTCCCTATAAATTTATTTGCAATTTTCTTTTACAGGCTCCTGCATCAATATGCACTTTTCCCTTAGAAGAATGTTCAAGATATGAATGCAATTATTTATCCAGATTTCAAAGTCTAACTTCTCTGTGGTTTATATTTTGTCATACTTAGTGTGAATTTATTTGCATTTTTTCTTAACAGGCCCCTCCCCTCCTAAACAAAATGAAAAGACAAAGGAAAACAAAAATTTTAGTATGTACAATGCAAAGGAGAAAGAGGAGGTTTGCTTTATATATTTGATAGTCATCAAGAAATAAATAATACAAGTGATATCTATTGTTGCAAGATATTACATCTTATTACCATGCTATGGTTAGAGGATATGTTGATTGGTTCTACCATGGTTCATTTGCAACTGCAGTTTCAATAGGAGTAATTTTGGAAAACAACTGTATTACTTTCATGTTACAATGTATATAGCTCTTATGCCATCTATTCCTTAGCAGGTGGGCTCACTAAGTTCTCCAGAAGTTATTGATAATGCATTGTCAAACCAAGATAAAGATAAATATGAACGAGAACCCAAAGTTAAGAACACTGAAATTTATGATGAAGCTAGGGAATCTGTTGGAGACACAGGGCATGAAAAATGAAAAGATCGGTATCCTCAAAATAACAATGAAAAATTTGGGGATACGGGAGAATCAATAGATTATTCGAGGAAGATGGAGAAGAGGGATGTGGATAAACAAATGGAAGAGGGAGATGTAAAAAAAGTTGTGGAAGATTCAAGGGATCAGAAAGGAGATGGATCTGGTAGGATGAATGTATCCCAATAAAACCGATCTGGATATATCTGCCCTTTTTAAGTTTCCAGTGAGGATTCACTTATTTTCCTCGAGGATTAATTTCTTTTGTTTCAATGTATATTGATTGTTTCTGTTATTTATTGTGCTTTATAAATAGATTTAGCTTTATTTCCTTCCATGATAACTAAAGAAAAAAGTAGCACTACAAGTCTACCACTATCTGTTTCTTTAGGTGTCACTGGTGTCACTGGATGGATTAGTGGGGCTCCTTCATTAGGGTAATTTGTACTGAACTTTGGTTACCTATTTAGTGTGTATATAAATTTTCATATGGTGCATCGAAGCAGAGTATATTTCACATTTTAATTTGAAATATTTGATAGGTATAACTCACTTTCCATAGAGTCTAATGTAGGTGTTTCCTATTCATCTCCTGTTTATGTAATGGCAACAACCACAGTTGAAGACAAGAGTGCATTAACATCTGCGGTAACATGGTTTATACATGCGCTATGTATTTAGATTTATTCTCTTCCAAATATATTCCTTATTGCAACATATAATTTCATTAACATCAAACTACAACAATCTTCAAGGTCATTTTTTCTCCAACCATGTGAAGTGCATGTTCGTTTGTTGCTAAGACACATGATTCTTTAATTTCTTTTTCTTGGAAAAGAATGTCAAGATTTAACATGGTATCTATTGCGACCTCATTACAACTCAAAAGGACAATAAATTAAGGATATCTAGAAGCCATGTATGAGCTGTATTTATTCCTTGAAGATCATTCAATCATATGTTACCCAAAGGGTTTTTCCCAAACTTGTGCCTATTATGGTGTAAATAATGGGCACTCGTTAATAATTTAACTATTTTCATAGAAATGTCTACCATGTAGGGTGGCTTAGTGGCTTAGACATTGTTACAAGGAATGATCACTATTGATTTCAAACCATAGACATTACATGCAATACAACTTGGCTATCAACAACTGGGGTTATGTCCATGAAAGGATAAAAGCATATTGATTTACTCACCTTTTCATGTTGAACAAATTTTGTGTCATAATCTACTCACCTTTTCATGTTGAACAAATTTTGTGTCATCATTTGAGATGCATTAATTCCAAAAGAAGAAAGATTATCCCTCTTGAAGCCTACTTGTAGCACAATTCGAGTTCTTCCAAGATGAGTTGAAAGCATTCACACCAAATGGAGAATTAGATGATTAGAGTTAACGCCAACTTGTTCAGGTATATGCTCCTACAAGCCTCCCACCGAATTTGGTTCCTAAGCTTAGTCATTGTATTTGGATAATTTTTGGAAAAAAATGGGAATTTGTCAAAGATCAAGCACTGGGAAATTTGATGGCAAACTTACAATATTTATCATGTGTTTTTGTACTGGTGATATTTTTTCAATTTTCATGGTGAACACAAACCAGGTAACTTAGGTTTTTAGTTAATAATAGATACACTTGTGGATCTATGCATTGCAGGTTAGTTGAAATTCATAAGCCTAATATATTGGTCGGTTGTAAATTGTAAGGATGATTTGCAGAATTTGGTTGAAGACTGTAGGTTTTATTTTGCAGTGTCCTAATAAATTGCAAGTTTAGTTTGTGGTTCCTCATTAGAGATAACTCTAGGGATACCAAGAGAGATGACAACAATCATGGGTTTTATAAAAAAATCGAGGATTTTGATGATGGATAATAGTGTGAAAATATGGATAGAGATAAGAAGAGGCAAGGAGATTGTTCAGAAGTATGTAAAGAAAATCAAGCTTCTGTATGCTATGATTTTACATTAGGAACGTAATTTTCATGAATATTTTCAAAATATTTTTCACCCTTCAAATTTTCTTTACAGTTTGAAACCCGAATTCTCTCTTCAGTGTTTCCATGTTTAAAAGATTCAAAATTGTTGAAAATGTTATATGCCACTATTTTTCTATGATCTAGGAACTCAATTTTAGGCACTAATCGAGAACCTCTAATTTCTTTTTCCATGCTTTTCTTTTTCTGACCAAATTGCTTTTCTCTCATGGTCTGCTCTGAAATAATGCCTATATCCGGTGATCATATCCTGATTTCTTCAAGATAAGAAGAAAATTCAAAATATTGTCTCTATCATTATGAACATTGCTTTCACTCTCTGATGACCTTTTAAAGTCTCTTTTTTTGTCTTTAGCTCTTACTCAGTTATTAAAGATACTGCACCAAAAACATCAGACCTCAAATAGTTCTTAAAATGGCTTGTAGGCACTGTACCAACAACATCATACCTCAAATGGTCCTCAAAATGGCTTGCAGGGTTCTTTATCTTTAGTATGGACCTCATATTGTCAGATTTAGATGTTGATAATGAACTGTGCTTTTTAATCCCAACCTGAACTGAATTGAGCATCTTCTTTTCTTTCTTATCAGATGATATTAGGGATGTAGCAGGATTTTTCTTATTCTCACCTACCCCATGTGTCTTTTGTTAGTTTTCTTGCCTATGTACTTCCCTCTTAAAATCATGTTTCTTGGAAAAAAGTCTCATAATGCATTTGATTAGATGTATCTTTTTGCATTTTTAACATTTCCTCTGAATCATCAGTTGCTTCTTGGATTTTATCATTTTTTTGTAGACTGTACTTTCTCCACATAATCCTTTAAGCTTTCGTTAATACATGATCTAGATTTCCCATCATCAATATGAGAAATTGAAGTTGAGAAATGGTGACCTAGTGGAGGTGTCCAGCAATTAAGAGGGGTTCATAGGGGCCTGGTTCTGTGCATGACTTGTAAAAAAGTAGGGGCAGGGTACTTAGTGGAGTGCAGAGACCTTGTCAACGATGTGGATGACACAAAACAATTGAAGCAGAGAGTAGATGAGCTTCACATAAGGCCAAGCCCTCTGGAGCAGAATATAGATCAGTTTATTATGTATGAGGAAGTTGATGCTTATGAGAATGATGGGTGTGGTCACAAAGGTCCTTAACAATCATGAGTATATAATATAATTTTTGTAGACAAAAGAAGGGATGATATTTAATCTTTCATATTTGCACCCCCATCTCGAATTCATAGATAACAAATGGGTTGAAGCTTCCAAGGTATGCACATTACTTCTGTTCTTTCACTTCATGAGAATTGATAGTGTTTTTTTAATGAATGAAGGGATTTTTTCCCCTGGCTTAGTCCTCAAATGGATAAAGTGTGTAATATCCCGAATTTTGGACCTAACACTTATAGGCATGTGCCTATTGATTATGATGATTATCTTGATGTATTATTTTTATATTGGGTCAAAGACCCCAATGCATATGAACATAATGATATTGTATTATATATTGGGCGTAATCCAATTATTGATATATATATATATATATATATATATATATATATATATGCTTGTTTGTGTTGTGTGTGGACCCTGAAGCACATGATTGATGAGATGTTTTCTATTGAGCAGGAAGCTCTAGAGCACATGAGTGACTGATGATTTATGTTGAGCAAGGAGCTCTGGAGCACATGAGTGATTGATGATTTGTGTTGAGCAAGAAGATCTGGAACACATGAAAATATAATTGGAAGTGTTGGGCATAAGCCCTAGAGCATTCCATGTTGATGTTAAGCATAAGCTCTAGAGCCTCTTATCCTTGGCCATTTTATCCCTAGGTGTATCATACAAGTACATCCTAGCATTAGTGTTGAGTGAAGAGCTCTGGAATTGCACTAAATTGTAACTCTCGGTTAAAGCATTGAGTATGGGATCTGGTAAGCGCTAGGGGTTACTGAAAAGAATTTAATAACTTCCAAGTGAAAATGACTTGAGAAAAATATTAATCTCATCATACTTATTTATAAGTGATTAAATGAAATTTCAAATTTCTATATGCTCATTAAGTACTTAAGAACTACCACATTATACGAGGGAAATCCAACATGCAAGGATGTTTATAGTTGCCCATCCTAGTAGACCTAAACCATCTACCTACTTGACCTTAATGAAGAAGTGTCATTAAGTCTAGGGATCATGGTATATGATGCCCAAAGACAAATGTTAACAAGTATTATATTATTATGTACTTTATACATGGTATGTATAAAGAGTTAAATATATTTATAATATTAATGATGAAAGAAAGAAAGAAAAGCTCCATCCATTATTATTTATTATATAAAGATAATAAATAGTCCAAAACCTAAAAATTCTAATTAGGAACTAGTAGAAAGTTCCTAAGTTAAAATATTAATAATTACCCGAAGTAATTGAAAAGGGTTAAATCAAGAAACCAAGGTTTCTTGATTTAACTATCCCTTTGACTGAAAAGTCTGTCTATAAAGACTCAAGCCAAGGAAAGGCTTGGGATTCTGATCTATCATTAGAGGAGTCATTTTCTGCTTGTTTTTCTCTCAAGTAATTCTTGGAGAATATTTTCCTGAAAGGAAAAGGGAGAACTGATCCAGATATGATATACCAGATAGGAAACCCTACCTTAGGAGCTATAAGCTACTTGCATGTTGGAGTCTAGCTTAGGGGGATCCATATTTAAACCAAGAACAGTTTTGAGTCATGGTTGGGAGGAACATGGTAGTTCCCAAGTGAGTTGGTCATCAGAACTAGAGGTCATGTATGTCTTGAATTGTTAATGCTGGTTATTTGATTGTGCAGGTTCAGCCATTAACAGATCTTCAAAGTTACAGGTATGAAGCCCTAGACTGTCTATTCTATTCTTCTAAATTAAGTGTTGGATATGCCAGGTAAATAATTAAAATGCATTTCCTAACCCTATGTGTTTGATTTTCTGGTTAAAGTCTGCTAGGGTTTGCATTTTATAAATATTAACTTTAGGCTACAAATTATATCTTATGTTGTATTTACCCAGGTTTGTACATCTAAGTTTGCCTCTGTATTATTTCAATACTTAGACCGTGTTTACCGTAAACTAGGTTTTATTTCCAGCTATTATATATATGTCTTTAGGCTTTATTACTTTGCTAACATATTTCATTTGTTAGCAGAGGCTTGTTTTAGATTTAACTAAAGACTAGTTCAAAAGTAAGAGTTAAATATGTGTGTGTGTGTGTGTGTGTGTGTGTGTGTGTGCGCGCGCGTGGGCACGCGCAAACAATTATATAAATAGCGTTACAAGCTAATCTACTAAATACAATAAATATAAACTAAAGTACAAATTTAATGTTTTACACTAAATCAAAGATAATAAACCATTAAAGACCTTTCAAGGTATGTCTCATTGAATACAAACTAAATAGTAAAACATTCCATTTAAAAATACATCATCATAAATAAACGAACATAGTAAGCATTGTGACTATCCATTTGGCCCAAGATCGAATATCTGTTCACATATGTAAAACCCACAGTCCTAACTAAACCATATCATAATCGCATGCATGAATCTTTTAAAGTTCCCTCATAACTATTGCTTATAAATTAACCAAGTAAACTATTAAAACAATTAAAGAACTCTATAATTTTAAACAAAGGTCACGATATCGACCCTGTGGGTTCACAAAACCAAGTCGCATACCTCAATAAAGCAACCATATATTATATGCATAAACATTAAAACGAATTACATAAAAAATATTTCATTCCATATAATGAATTAAACACAATATCACACACAAGAATCGTTTCATGTATAAACCATATCAAAATCATATTACAAACCAAAGTAATTACAAAGGTGAACAAGAATCGAATCCTGTGGCAATTCCAGCCCTAATTCACATCCATTCAAAATTACAACTCGTTACATCAAACCATGAATAAGGTCGAACCTTGAGGGGTTCGTTTACATTTAAATTATGGTCATGCTATACATACAGCGTATGTGGGCTACATACTATAATAACCATAATATTCCTTAATACCAAACCATTAAGTTAGAGCTAAGTCATAAGAATTAAAGCTCTTCCTTTGTGCAGTAAGTCACAGCCTCAGCCAAACCAAATAACACACAGGCTAATAAATCACTATAGTAAACCATTACACAAGAGGTTGTAAGACCCTCATTAATCCATGGGAAGCATTGTCCTAAGCCAAGGCTTATAAACCAAAATACACAGTTATATAAACAACCAATGAGCACTGTCAACATTTTTCCCTACATTGACGAAAGCCATTGTGGGTTTGTACCCATGTCTCTGCCCCATTTCACCCCACACTCTAATCAATGAAGTATAAACAGTAATGCAATCCAGTTGGAACTATCACAACCACTAAGGGAAAGGATCATGCCACATACGACATGGCCCTTACCCCATGCTGTCAAACATTACAGTCAAGATTTAAATAAAACAATTATACACAGTATATCAATGAAGGAAATTTCCTCTTTAAACCCACAATAAATAACATAGCATAAATTCCACCCACATACACAGTACGGATAATAACCATTGCCCATTTATACATGCAGTATATATTTACACAGGAACTGCCAAATCCTAATTCAAGTATCTACACAGTAACTCCATTATCACAATCAAGTCCACACAGGCATGCCAAGGGATATGGCACCATTGCAAGAAATGGTGCAGCCCATGGGTTCTGAGCCCAAATCTTAAATAACGATTTACAATAAACATAGAATTTTACATAGAGCCTGTAAGGGCATAAATTTTTGCCTCATGGCTTAAACACATTAATATTGTAAAACCTAAGTCTGTTCTTCACAAGCCCGAAGGAAAAATTAGAAAACCCATAGTAAAAACCCCCAACCAAGCAACAAATCGAAATGCAAACAGACCGAGAGATGGCAAACATAAGCTTGTAAAGCAGGCTTACCATGGACACATTAACATCAACCTAGAGCTAACATCGAAGCTCTGAGCCAACCCATCCTCGTTCAACCTGTCACCTGCAAACATATAAAAACAAGGTGGATGAGAAGTATGGAAATGAAAGGAGACACAAACAAAAATGAATCGCATACATCAAAACCCAAATGGAGCTTACCTTCAAAGCCATGGAGGTCACCTCCATTTTCCCCTATGTAGAGCCAAGACCAAACCCCAAACAACCAAGTGAATGACAAGTCCATCGTGAGCCAAGCCCTAAGCTTGGGCTGCCATGAAAACCAAGGTGCATTAATGGCACCAGCTGGTACCCATGATCAAAGCCAAAAACCCACTTTTCCATATTTTGATATCGTTGCAAAGTGATAGTCTCCACTACCATGCAAATCGTAAAAAACCCAATGTATATGGTTTGACCATATGGTATATTCTCCACCCCAAATCATATCACAAGTTTAATACATTGCAAGGATGTGTTCATTGTATTACTCCATATAAGGTATGTGCTAGTCCAAAGTCAAGCCACACGGCTTAAGTAATATAGGTAACATATAAAACATAGGCTTAAATCCTTGATACAATGCGTGTCCCCTAAGCTTAATTCTTAGTAAACATGGCATATGAAATATGCCATGTTAATAATTGAACTTTATACAAATCAAAGGTCTGGTTTTTAAGCCAAGTTCATAACCTGCAAATCGAAATCATAAGATATGTTAATGTCGTTAATAAAATAAACATAGAACATAAATAAATTAAGTTATAAAAAGACAAAACATAAACCCTAGTGAAGTGTAAGTAGTACATAGGAAATTTAGGTGTGATAGCTAAATTGACGAAATTAGTATTTACCTGGTTATAAATTTGAGTCAGTAAGGAACTCTAGTAACAAACAGTAGGTCTACTAGGATCAAGATATTCAGTACTTTTTAAATAAGACTCTATTAGAAAGTATGATCTACATATGAAATAAAAGAGGTGCCTTAGTTCAAAGAACTAAGTAAGCTTGCAAACAAGTAAACAGCTTTACCTCTCAAACCGTCATGGGAGAATGAGTCCCACTACCCCGCCCACTTTGTTTCCACAAACAAACTTTTAAGTTAGGACTTTACAAATAAAAAGTAAGACTATGCAGAAAGGACGAAGCATATAATCAAGTAATGACACATACGCGACAAATGTATAAACATAAGAACTAAGCAATAAACAACAATACGACATTGTAAGTAAAATACATTAATAATAATGACTGAAAGTGAAATAACAGAATAGAAGAACAACTTACGAATGAATAGTGGTACATGTAGAGTACGATATAATTCTACAAGTCAAATAATGTTCTGTATAGGTATATCTTTTTTTTCAATTTTTGGGGACATTACAAAGTGCTTTTAAGTTTGTTGTTTTCCCATTGTTTTCTGATTTTTTTGTAATGTTTATTTCTTAATTCTTCCATTGTCCAGGATACTCTATTCATGTCGGAAGATTTTTTTTTTGAACACATCAGGTTTAAGTATCATGTTCTAGGATGGCATACTTTTAGGTTTGTCCCTAGACTTCTAAGTGGATTTTACTGTGTTGGGACCTCTGTCAATCAGGACGCTGAGGTTCAGATGTTTTCCTTTATAACGGCTATTATTGGTAATCTAGTGAGTGTTATAGATAGGACATTGTTCTTGAGTTGTGAATACTAGACAGGGTAGCAGTCAAGGGGCGGGTTAAGGATCAGTTTAACGATTGTCACAATGCTTTATCTATCATCTTAAATTCCCCAAAGACCTTAAAGTTCTTGAGAACACTAAATGAGGAATTTTTACTTTTACTAGAAGTGCAAGTGTTCTAGAATGGCTGAGCATGCTCTAGTTTTATTGATATTATATTGCATTCCTTGGTTATTCTATCTAATAACCAACATTAATGGGCATTGATTACATTTTGCTCTGAATTCCTCTTCTTTCTCCTTGGTTGATTCGCTTTTAACTTGATAGAGTTAGGGATCAACAGATTCCTCATACATTTTATATTCCCATGTTCTACTGTGGTTTGGGTGATATGCATAAGTATCAAGGATGACAAGTAACATCCCACTCTTCCAACAATGTGGATTTTTCTTGAAACTAGTCACTTTGTGGTGCTAGGCAAGCAGATGAATACAATCTCTTGCAAGAAATCTAAATCGGTTGGTCAAATTCTAGAAATAAAGAACATCTTAATTAAAAAGGCTTCAAATCAATGGAACCAAAAATAATCACTTTCTGCAATGTGTAGAATTCACGACTGAACAAGCATTTCCTATGACATCTCAGAAGAAAGCAAAATTGACGAATACCCGAGTTGGACAGATAGGACTTCTAATGTAAGGTACAACTTATTCTTGATTGTTAGAATACCAAAAACCATTTACATCATTGAAACACGACTCCAAGTTCCAATTTTATTTTGGGAGATATTAAATGCTATTTGATGTGTTATGATCAATTCACATTCTTATAACAGTATACAAATTTTCATGTTGTAGACCATATGCCACAAGCTTCATTTTTGAGCTAAAATATGCAACCATTTTGCAGTACCATGTTGATGCTATGAAGTAGTGCTAAAACATTCACTAAGAATTTAGTTCCATCTTAGATGACTTGGTCTTCGAACAGTAATTGTTGATGAGAGATGGGTTATGTCCTAATATTGCCAAAATAATTTTGATCTTTTCTTTTCTCAAAATTTCATAATCAAAAAAGGATTTTGAAGAAATTGAATCCATTTATATATTTAAAATACAAATTCAAAAAATAAAAAAAATTGTAATTTAACTAAAAATTATAAAATAAAAAAATTATTTGAACTACTTTTCATCCTAAATATGAAAATAGATTTTTTTTTTCATTGGAAAATTGAAAATCTATATCCATGTACTTTTATTTTTATTTTTTTTGTTTGACCTTTTTTTTTAGAAAAATAAGAGGTATTTAAGTTATATAATTAATTTTATGTCTTTGAAATTTAAGTAGGCTAGAAGTATTTAAAATGTATATTTTAAATAGCACAAGGAGAAAATATGTATTACATATAAATAGCACAAGGTGAAAATATCTATATATAAATAGAACAAGGTAGAAATATAAAGGGGTATAAAAAATGTAAATGAAAAAATGGATACATGCAAATATAGTGAAAATAGGGGTTTTTATAAATTGGTAAGGCATATTGGGAGGGGGATAAAAAAATGATTTTGGGAGGTATTTTCCAATATTTTTTGAAAATAGGGGTATTCTTTCACATGCCACGAACGGACGTGCTATGGCATGGTTTCACTAAGTGAAGACCCTGTGAAGTTTAATAAGGTGATATTATTCTCTATTGATCATTGTACTATGTTATCTAGCACTAGGGGTGCCAAAAGACAATTTTTATTGTGTAAAACTAATTCTCTCCTATCTATCATAATTATGCTCTGAAGAATTGTTGGGTTTTTCATCCTCATTATTTTGAGGGTTTTCTCATGGTACATATTGTGTTGTGGATGAATTATTTGTGTGATTGAATGTTGTCTTGATTCCAATATTTGATAATCCTATCATTAAAGTTTTAAAGTTCAAATATCTACATATTTTCTCAACAGAGCTCGGGATGTGAAGGAGTTGATTTGTACAAGAAAAATAGAAGTCTATGTAGATCCTGAGGAGTTGAGTGAAACTCAAGATTCATGACATCGATCTCTGTTTGACCAAAATATTGTTTGGAGAGTACTTCCAATTTCAACAAATGGGAGGCGATAGCATTGAACATTATTGAGGAACATGAAGTTGATATCTACGTTTCCACAGTAATGGAGGACCCTGCAACCAATGCAGGGTGATTCAACTTCAAGAAGAATCAATCAAAGGACAAAAGGATCATATATGACTCGATTAAGAATAATCTGATGTCTGTGATCACTCAGTTAAGGGCCACAAAGGAATGTTTTGATACACTAATGAACCTATATGAGAAGAAGTCCCCAAGTCAAAATATGAATTTGAAGAATAAGATATGGAACCTAAATATGGATAAGGATGAGACTATGGCATCATTATTCACCAATATATCTAAGGTAAGAGATCAACTTGCTAGTATTGGAGTAGTGATGGATGAAGATGATCTTCTCCAAACTTTTATTGATGATATCCCATCTACATTGGAGACATTCTTGGCTGTGGTAAATAGCTGTGACAAGAAATCTAACTTTGAGAGTTTGTAACATGACTTTCTCCAAGAGGAGGGGAAAATATAGAGCAATTAAGTGTGCACCAAGGAAGAAAATATTTCCCTCATAGAAAGAATGAAGAAAGGGAGGAAACCATTCACTCTAAGGAAGTCATTTTATTCAAAGAAGAAAAATTTCAACAAATACTTTGACAAGTCGAAGGTTGAATGCTACAATTATCAAAAGAAGGTTCGTTACGCAAGGGACTTCAAAGCAAAGAAAAAAGGTAAAGATCGGTTTCATGCTTCTACAACTATAGAAGATGAAACTACATAGATAAAATCATCTGAGGAAGAATATGATGACTGTTGGAAGAAGTATTTCCTTTAGTACGAAAGAGAATTCACTCTAGTATGCATGGGATCTAAGTCCCCCATGCAGAGATTCACTATTTCTTGCATGAGATTAAATTTGCAGAGTTAAAGTTGCAGTGAAGATAGAAGATCAATATCTAGAGACTCTAGTTATATTCTCAAGGAAGTAGAGATTGAGAGGTATCCCACATAAAACAATAAAATATCATTATTTGTATTTTGTTTATCATAATATTTTATAAATCATATCTAAAAAAAATTAATGTGTTTCATTGCAGTTAGATAGAGATCTATATTCCTATAATTATGAATTATGTTATGGTATAACATGTTGATCATATCATCTCTCTCTTTTTGGAAAATAGTAAAAATAACGAAGTACATGTTATGATGAAGAATACAGCGTTGCATAAATTTTCATGAGATATGAGTGGATTTATATTGAAACATTGATTAATATGTACATAATCATGTGAATTAGTGAAAGCATTGAAGTATTCATATGAATAAATTTCATGGTTATGCAATATCTCTAACCATTAGAATAAACTTGACTTGTAAGGAAAAAACATATTCCTTTACCTACAAGCAGAGAATGACATGAATTGAATGTGGAGTCATTATAATGGAAGATCTTGAAAGAGAGTAGGATGCTCTGAAATGAGAAGATTCTAGGAGTATATTGGGAGGTTCCTATGATTCTATATGAAGTATCTAGAGTAGAATCCATAATACTATTTTGGAAGGTGAGAAGAATATTGAAGCTTGTGATTCTCGCATCTATATGTTGAGAGGGAGAAGCTAGATTCGATAGATCCTAAAGAACCAGTAAAATTGATTTATGAAACTAATACTAAGAGGGTATCTTCGTGGTGCTCATATTCAGAAGGTAGCATATCACAATAGTTCTTGATATTAGAGGTGTAGAAGAAACGAGATGATATTTTCCTCAGTTAAGGAAAATAAACAGTAGATATCCTAAAGATATTTGGGATGATTGACTGTAAGTACATGGCCACACATATGAATATTAATCTTAATCTTATTCAGATTTAGAGGATATTACAAGCTGTTGAAAATATCCTATATGTATCTTGTTAGCACCAGGACTCGATATATGCTTTGCATCCATTACATAGACATGTACAACAAACCATGTGTTATGGTACATACAAGCTACGAAATGATATGGACTCAAATATGTCTTAGATAGTGGAATAAATTTCAAGGATATGTGGATTTTGACTAGTACAATGAACGAGAAAAATCACATCATATATGTTTCTTTAGATAGAGCATATTATGAAATAATAAATATTCAAAAGGTTCTTATTCAGTTATATCTAAGACATGGTGTAGAAAGAATAAGTGTAAATCTAGTACAGATCCACATATGAAAAGAATTACCATTTTACTTAGTAATCCTCTTTCCAAACTAAATTTGAGTAATTCCAAGACAATCTTGGTGGAGTACGAAAAAAATCCTCTAGTTGAAGAGAGAGTATCGATGTGTGTCAATAAGTAGCAATAGATAAAGTCTTTTCTAGTTAGTTATGTGAGATATGACTTTGAAATTTCTCCCCATTAGTAATCCATGCAGTTATACATGACTCTAACACCAATGAAACCATAGAATATTGTGTGGCTCAAATTAGCTATGTATTGGTGCATGGATCCTTTAAGTCATGCAGTAGGTAAGCCACTAATTTGCACATAGCTATGATATGTCATGGTACATGAATCAGATAGGAAGGGGTTGTAGTATCTCTTGTAAATTGAATCCACATGAGTAGGGACAAATTCAAGTTCTTAGAGAATATTAGATACTTGAGATATTTTTAGTCAGTACCATTGGGGGAGAATTCAAACCTCTTGAAGAGGTTAGATAGCCACATAGTTGGTTAGTGGGGTGTTGTGATATAGAAAAATAAAATCACTTTGAAAGTGGACAGGCCTTGGAAAACATCATTAAGAATGAAAAGATCATAGAGAACTTCTCTAGATAGTAGAATATTCTAATATTCAACAAAGGTGTTGAATATTGAAAGGAAAGATAAGACTTTCCTTCTGCAAATATATTACACATTTAATGTGTTGATTTTTTTTTGTATATGATGGATTTCAAATCCATGGTTTCTAGTTGAGGAAAACTATTATATGTCGTGTTATTTGGATATTGTTTGAAGCTTGAGATTAGTTATGTATTCTTGATATTTGGAGAAAATATGGAGATATTTGAACTTTAAAAGTTTTCTCAATAATATAATGAGCAAATTTAACAATGGACATTTCAATCACTCAAAATAACTCATCTAAAATACAACATGTAACCTAGGAAAAACCCTTATAACAGAGAGGATGAAAAACCTAGAAATTATTCAGAGTATAATAGATAGATTGCAAAGAATGAATTTTACAACATAAGCATATTTCCAGATAAGAGAGAAAAAAGAGCAATAGAGAAGAGAGATCCACTTAATCAATTGTAATGAACTTTCCATATTCCTAGCATATTAATAACAATCCAAATACCATGCCCTACAAACCCTACCAAATGGTTGCATGCCAATTATGCACCCATGCATTACAAATTTGATTTTACTTCTTGTAATAATCCTTACATACACCTTACATATTTAGTACTCTCTTACATACACCTTTCTTATTTAGTACTAGCCGCAATACTTTAGCTTATGCAGTACTATTCGCAATATACATAGCTTATCTTAGGATGAAATAATAGTTGGGTAGAACAATAGGTGTTACCATGTATCAACTACAATAAATATCATATTCTAATGTACCTCAAAGTTACTTAAACATATTCTTAGTAACAAGAATAATATACAACATGTCTACTCAGAGACCAACCAACTACTTACACATAGTAGCATCATTTGGATCCTATCCATAATGTAGTTTATCTAAATTAGAAACAATGGATTTTGAATCCATCATGTACAAAACATTTTACAACACATTAAATGTGTAATATCATGTAGAAATAAAGTTTTCTCTTTCTTTTCAATCTTCAATATTTGTTGACTTAAAGAAACTTCTACTATCTGGGGAAGTTATCTATGAGAAATCTATTCTTTGTGATGTTCTTCAAGTTTTGATCACTTCCACAATTATTTCATATTCTTTCTCTTTATACCATAACACCCCAATGACCTTTACAAGAGTTTTAACTATTCTATGATAGTCCAGATTATAACTCTTCTTGTGTATCCAATAATATCCTAGGCTTTGACCATGTATCTACTCATGTGGATTCTCTCCACAAGATATCACATCCCTTTTCTTCTTGAGTCATGTACCATGACTTACTGGTGGGTACTTTATTTGTTTCTTCCTGTGAATATACATCAATACTCCCTCTTCAATTAGAGGAGTCTTTTTATACTATACCAATATTTTCCCAGCTAGAGGCTTAGTAAATATGATGGAAATGTTGCTCATATGTGGATATGTACATATAATCATAAGATATATAACTCTCTCTTATCCATTCAAGGGACATGACTCACTCTTTGACATTCACAACAGAAATGACTCACTCTTGTCTACTCAAGATATATGACTTACTCTTGATGACTATCTAAAAGAGCTTATTCCTGGGCAATTCAATACTATCCATAGGAATCATGCACCATGAGTGAATCTTTTTCCCCATATTTATTATTTGTAGATCATATGTATTGGATTTGTACTGCTCTTTTTTGCACCATGTCTCGGATATAACTCACTATGAAGCTTGTAAATCTTTACTACTTTACAATATGCTCTATCTAAAGCAACATCTATGATGTGATATTCTTTTTCGATTACTGTATTAGTTAGGATTCATATATCCTTGAAACTATATTCCATTGTCCAAGACATATCTGAGTCTGCATACAATTGTACCAAGTAAGTAGCACAACACATGTTTTGTTGTACATTTCAATGTACTGACTGCAAATCATATAATCGCTCTTGGTGCCAACCAAATAAATCTCAACTTATATTAAGACCTTCCAAATATGAACTAAGAATTATCAATTTCATATTTATCTCGATATGCATGGCCATGGAATTCATCAATATATTCATCACATAATATATTCATCAACATTGATAAAACAAAATAATAATTTATATTTACTCTCCACATATCTAGGGAGTCTATATGTTAATATCATAATAGTCTAAATGAATGTAACTGAATCAAATAGATAATAAACAATTAAAATGTTACCCTAATCCTCACTCAAGTTTTAAGTACCGAATATCAAATATAGAGCATTACAAATCGCTCCTTCCAAAGTTGTTGTGATATGTTATATGATCTATGTCATTTAGATGCAACCTTGCAAGTGGCCCTAGTCAAGATTAAGTTTGTTTAGTTAATCATAATGCTGAGGAACTATAGTGTAATTTACAACACTTAGCAGGTAAAGTCTCAATTTTTCATGTTTGTACCTTGACTTTATCCATTCCATATTATCGATTCCTTGTTCATATACCTATTTGAAGTCAGCTTCATTTATGCATTCGACATTTCAGAGTCTCTTTTTGCATTTGGGAGCCATGAAGCGGTTTTACTAGTACAAGGAAATATTGCAAACACCACGTACACCGAGAATTTAAAAATCCTAGTTAAATAACCCTATTTCTACCTTAACACGATACGTTGAGCATAGAAATACATATAACAATTTTGATATCCAATATTTCACAATTTATTAAATTTGGACTGAAGATAATTCTCTGTAACCCATTAAAAACAAATTGGTGAATCATTCAAGCAATTGACATTCAAAAATATCCAAAATGAATGAATGGGAAAAAACAATGGCAGTGGGTGCATCCGGCTCCACAGATCCTATGACCTCACGATTAATATGAGATCCTACGATCAATTCCCCTGCACACAGAGATTGACAACTCCTTTCTCCTTTATGAAAACAAAAACAAAGAATATTTCTTTCTTGAAAATGATGGCAAATAATTCAAGTTCAACACCGCACAATAGGTAACAGAATTCTCAACATCTACACATGGAATAATAGTTTTCCACAAGTATTTTTTCAAGAGGGGAAGATCTATACTCACCTTCAAACAGATATCAATTAATACTTATTTCCAATTCTGGGCCACACCCTATCGTAGGCATCCTTTCTTCTCTATGATGCCGAGCAAACTCAAACCAACAACATAGATTTGTAAGCCCACCTCCTACAAGCTTTTAGGGGCACTTGTAAATTCCTAGATGGGGCATAGAATTCCAATCATGCATGAAAATGGGGATCCGGTGGGTTATGCAAGCATGTTTAGGGAGGTTCCATGTGGGGACTTTATCCACACATTCACGTTTCAGGAATTTGCAAAGTTGACCCCTATGTGCAAAAATTTCACATTCCTTTACTCAACAAAACCCTAGTTTTCAAAATCGACCTAAAACATGATCCGTTGACCATGGACCTAGAGTATAGGTCCACCCCTAGCACTATCCCGATGTCCGAAATCCAAAAATATTAACGGTTCATCGATCCAAGCCTTGATCATCATTCTATGGCACATTGAATCCCAACTCCTACAAAATTTCAGGGACACGTGTTGAATCCCTACCAAGAGCATGGAATTCCAACCGTGCATAAAAATGAGATTCCGGTGGGTCATGCAAGCATGTTTAGGTAGGTTCCATGTGGGAATGCTAGCCACATGTTCACGATCGAGGAATTTGCAAAGTTGACCCCTATCTAAAAAAATTTCACATTCCCTTACTTAGCAAAACCCTAGTTTTCCACAATTTACCTAAAATAAGATTCTGTTAAAATTGAGCTCATAGCAATCTATGAACCAAGGAAAAACTCACAAGAAGATTACACAAGCAATTTTACTCAAAATGCGATATGAAATGGTGCAATAATGATTTGCAACTGTATATGCTTTCATTAATCAAAAGTAAAAATGGATAATTAATCCAATGTAATACACTGGTATTAATAACCAGTCAATTTGAATACATGAGAGAGAAATTCAAATTGATTTACTCAACCTAAATGAATGGATAACTAGACATGTCTAAATCACTATCGAATCCTAACTAGTTAACTCCAGTTGTCTAAATAAGTACCTCAGTCAATTAGAATCAGTTAACTAGTCTGAATGAATGTGGTAGGTGAGGAAAGGTGCCTTCCCACATGCAATTAATCAATGACCAGTGCTAACTAAATATAGCTGGATGTAACTGAATGTAACCGGCTCCTAATTAGGCTTGACTAGTCACCAATTGAACTCAACTTAAGGAGGTTGCCTCTGGCACTCCTAGTGGCTCCTAAATTGTAAGGATTGGTCTAGGAGGTGCCTAAATTGATGCATGCAAGTGCAGTCAGTGGCAGTTAGCCTCAACTAGTGTTCCCCACACTCTAGTAATTGGTAGATGTGGCCCAATTAGGCCATGTGGACCCAATGGTGCTAGTGACTAAATAAAGACTTAAAAGACTCCTAATTTAGAGATAATTGACCAAATTGGACAAGGGACGATTATAATCCTAACAGCCCACTTGAATTCTAACTTGGAAAATTTATGGTCCCTGGTAACTAAGACCATAGTTCATCCATTATAACTAAAATAAAAAAGTAACTGCTTAATACAAATAAGGAAATGGGGAAAATCCACATGGGAAAAAATTACCCCCTCAAACTAAGCAGGGAGAATTAGGATTCAAGTTTAAAAAAATTGATAAAATGTTTCTGCAACCTTCATCTCTATGGTGTAGTGAAGCAACATGCATGATGTTATATGCATAGGTATCCTAGGGCTTGGCATGCAGAATTCTCCATATTCTCCCAAAATGATGATGGAAGGAAGGAGGAATGTAACTTTTGACTCTTTTTGGATGAAGAGGTGTATGATCCACTCTGTTCTTCTAAGAGAAGTGCAGCTGATCATGCCTTTCTATGTAGCATCTCACAGGGATTTTGTTGCATCTCTCTGAAGGAGGTGAGCTTGAATGACAGAGCGTAAGGTTCTCTTTTTCAAACAGATCTCTTGTCCTCTGTATGTCAGATGGATTTCCAGTCATCTTCCTAGCTTCCCCAATATCCTTTTGTTCCCATTTGGGTATAGGATTTGGAGTAGGGACTGGATTTGAATCTGAATCACCCTGAATATCAATCTCATAAACTGATACAACTAATTTTGAAATACTAGTGGAAACTTCAAAAGGATTAGATAGAAATTTTTTACCTCTCCTTTCAAGTGACAGCTGAGATTGCACTGGATTTGAAAATGGCAGGAAGTGTGAGAATTCATATGTGTTGGAGGAATGATTTGCAGTACCCTTCGCTATGATGTTCCTAGTAGAGATATATGTGATATCCACTGAGTTGGGACCAAATATCGCTTGCTTTGGAGGGATAGTGTAAGTCATCTCATATACAAATAACATATTTGTAGCTAAGGAGGGCACATAAAGTACATATTTTAACTTTCCATGCTCAAACTTGATGGAACCCTTCCCTTTGGCTCGAATTTGGATTTCATCACCAATGTTAATGATAGGGCCATCAGAAGACTATAAAGAAGAGAATGATTCTCTGGATGCAACCATATGATTGGAATCTCTTGAATCTCTTGAATCAATCATTCTCTAGATGCAACCATATGATTGGATGCAACCATGTGTTGTTCAATAGCTAGCCTTCAGTTCTTGGCATCTCTCATCATGTTCTTCAGTTTCTTCTCTAGGTTCAGCCTTCCTTGATCTAGTAGGTACAGTGATGTTATTTTTATCTAGAAGAAGAGCCATTTGATCAATTGTTCTTCCCATACAGGAGATTTTTGGAAGAAATCCCCTTCCACAGTAAGAACAAAGGATATTTCCTTTGGCATTGTTATTGATTCTCCTTGAACCTAAGGGCCCATATGAATCCTCCCTGTCCATAGGAGGGTCATTATTTTTCTTCCCCTTACCATTCATATCTTTGGGTCCTCCAGCAACCAATGCTTGATATTTAGAAGATCTGATGATCCCCATTTGGACCAGCTTGTCATGCTCATTGGTGGGAGACTCAATGAAGGAATTGAGAGTTGGAATATTCCAATTACAGTTTTGTGAGCTTCCTGGTATGAAAGGTTGATACAAAGACTAAGTAATTTGCACCAAGTTTTTAGAGGATGGAAAGGATGAGTTGGTCATCCTCCTTCTCAACTTTACACAAATTCAACTAGAGAAATAGGTGCTTGAATTTGGTGAAGAAATCATTCAGAGTTTCAAAGTTTCCTGGGTGAAGAGAAATCAACTCATTCTCTAGCTGAAAGACCCTCGGGTCTTCTTTCTTATCAAACAAGGAATCAAGTTGATCCCAAATTTCCTCATGAGTCTTCAATTTAGTGATGTGGAAGAGAACATCCTTAGAAAGTGAAAGGGACAGAAATCCAAAAGCTTCATCAAGCTTATTCTAGTATTTTTCTTTTTCAACATAATGAATCAGCTCTACCTCCATCTCCATTGTGACTCTTTAGAGTCCTTTGGAGTGAAGATGAATCTAACTGCCCTCCTTCCATTGATGGTAGTTAAAAGGAGTGAGAGGATCCATAGAAGGGGCCATTATGTTGTTGTAGCAAATTCAATGAAGGAGACTGAAAAACCTGTAAATCACACAAACAAATAGACAAATTAAGGTCTCGAGCCTACACTTTTGGAATTTTATTCACACCTAGATTAGTCAATCAAGTTAGCTTGATCAACAATTCCTTTGCTTAGGATTTATGTGGTAAATTCTCTGCTTTTGGTGCAATGCTGGAGGGAGCGATTTTTCTCAAAAAAATTGATCTAGTATGAAATAAGTAGAAGGAGAAGTGCCTTGTCCTACTAAGGATTTGATAGCATATTAAAATTGAGCTCACAGGAATCTATGAACCAAGGAAAAACTCACAAGAATATTACACAAGCAATTTTACTGAAAATATGATATGAAATAGTGCAATAATGATTTGCAGTTGTATATGCTTTCATTAATCAAAAGTAAAAATGGATAATTAACCCAATGTAATATACTTGTATTAATAACTAGTCAATTCGAATACATGAGAGATAAATTCAGATTGATTGAATCAACTTAACTGAATGGATAACTGGACATGTCTAAATCACTGTCATAGCCTAACTAGTTAGCTCCAGTTGTCTAAATCAGTGCCTCGGTCAGTTAGAATCAATTAACTAGTCTAAATGTATGTGGTAGGTGAGGAAAGGTGCCTTACCACATGCAATTAATCAAAGACTGGTGCTAACTGAATATAACTGGATGTAACTGAATGTAACTAAATCCTAACTAGGCTTGGCTAGTCACGAACTGAACTCAACTGAAGGAGGTTGATTCTGACACTCCAATTGCTCCTAAATTGTAGGGATTAGTCTAGGAGGTTCCTAAATGGATGCGTGCAAGTGTTGTTAGTGGCAGTTAGCATCAACTATTGTTCGCCACACTCTAGTAACTGGTACATGTGGCCCAATTAGGCCATGTGGAACCAATGGTGCTAGTGACTAAATAAATATTGAAAAAACTCCTAATTTATACATAATTGACCAAATTAGACAAGGGAGGATTATAATCCTAATAGATTCATTGTCCATTAAACTAGAGTAGAGGGACACCCCTAGAAATATCACAATGTCATGAATCCAATGGAGTCAATGGTTTGTCAATCCGAGCCACGTTCATAATTTTATGGCACATTGAAGCCCACCTCATATAGGCTTTCAGGGACACATGTTGAATCCATACTCGGGGCATAGAATTCCAACAATGCATCAAAATGCGGTTTTTTTCGGTCATGAAAGCATGTTTATGGAGGTTACATGTGAGAAAACTAGTTACATGATTGCAGTCAAGGAATTTGCAAAGTTGACCCCTATGTGCAAAAATTTCGCATTCCCTTACTCAACAAAACTCTAGTTTGCAAGTCAATGGTTTGTCAATCTGATCCATGTTCATCATTTTATGGCACATTGAAGCCCACCTCCTATAGGCTTTCAGGGACACATGTTGAATCCATACTCGGGGCATAGAATTCCAACAATGCATCAAAATGGGGTTTTTTTGGGTCATGAAAGCATGTTTATGGAGGTTACATATGAGAAAACTAATTACATGATTGCAGTCAAGGAATTTTCAAATTTGACCCCTATGTGCAAAAATTTCACATTCCCTTACTCAACAAAACCCTGGTTTGCAAAATTGACCTAAAAAAGGATCCCTTGTCAATGGATCCAGATTAGATGGCCTCCCTAGAACTATCTCAATGTTTTAAAGCCAACAAAATTGACGGTTCATCGATCCAAGCCATGGTCATCATTCTATGGCATGTTGACTCCCACCTCCTACAGGCTTTCAAGGACACATGTTCAATCCCTACTTGAGGCATAGAATTCCAGCTGTGGATCAAAAGTGGGTTTCGGTGGGTCATGCAAGCATGCTTAGGGAGGTTACATGTGGGAACTACAACCACATGTTCATGTTCGAGGAATTTTCAAAGTTGACCTCTATGTGGAAAAATTTCACATTCCCTTATTGAGAAAAACCTTAGTTTCCAAAATTGACCTAAAATACGATCCCTTGTCCATGGACCTAGACTAGAGGTCCACCCCTCTCACTATCACAATGTTGTGAATCCAACAAAGTTGATGGTTCGTTGATCTGATCCACGTTCATCATTTTATGGCACGTTGAAACCCACCTCCTACGGGATTTCAAGGACACCTATTGTATCCCTACCCAAGGCATATAATTCCAACCATGTATCAAAATGATGTTTCAGTGGGTCATGCAGGCATGTTTATGTAGGTTCCATGTGTTAATTCTAGCCACACATTCATGGTCGAGGAATTTGCAAAGTTCACCCCTATGTGCAAAAATTTCACATTCTCTTACTAAACAAAACCCTAGTTTCCAAAATTGACCTAAAACAGGATCCCTTGTCCATGGAACCATAGTATAGGGACACCCCTAGGAATATGTTGATGTCTTGAATCCAACGGATCCAATGGTTCGTCGATTTGAGCCACATTCATCATTCTATGTCATGTTGAATCCTACCTCATAGAAGATTTCAGGGACACCTGTTGAATCCCTACCTAAGGAAAATAATTCCTACCTCTATGCTACAAACTAGGGTGTCTATGATTTAGAATTCAAACTAGGGTTTATGGTGCAAGCTAGGGTTACTAGGATTGGCAATAGGATTTGTAAGCTAGGATTGGACAGGGTTATTAGGATAGGATTACCTTTCATCTCAATTGATACGAGATATTGGTCAATGGTGACATTGAATAAATGGTGCTAGTGATTTATAGATGATAGTTAGTGGCTACAAACTATGTTTTCTAGGATTTTGAACACAAATTGGGATTTCTAGGGTTTACGGTACAAACTAGGGTTACTAGGATTGGATCTTGATGTAGTATGTCATGTAATGGATGTTATCGATGTAGTATTCTCTTGATTTAGTATGTAGTATTTCAATAATGGATGCTCTTTATGTAGTATTTCATTTGGATACTTCTCTTTTGCTTCATTTTACAATGTTAAAAATTAGTCTACATCATAGGCTACAATTGGTGTGGTTTACTAACAAAAGGGGCTACAGTACCTCACCTTCAGTGGATCATGAAATTGACACAAACTAGTCTCTAGGCTACAAACTAGGGTTTATATGGTTTATAATTCAAACTAGGGTTTATAGTGAAAACTAAGGTTACTAGGATTGGTTATAGGATTTGTAAGCTAAGATTGCCCACGGTTATTAGGCTAGGATTACATTTCATCTCAATTGATACGAGCTATTGGTCAGTGGTGACATCGAATAAATGGTACTAGTTATATATATATTATAGTTAGTGGCTACAAACTATGTTTTCTAGGATTTTGAACACAAACTAGGATTTCTAGGGCTTAGAATTCAAACTAGGGTTTATAGTACAATCTAGGGTTACTAGGATTGGATCTTGATGTAGTATGTCATGTAATGGATATTATAGATTTAGGATGTAGTATGCTCTTGTTGTAGTATGTATTATGCCAATAATGGGTTCTCTTTGTGTGGTATTTCATGTGGATACTTCTCTTTTTCTTCATTTTACAATGTTAAAAATCACTCTATATCTTAGGCTACAATTAGTATGGTTCACTAACACAAGGGGATGCAGTACCTCACCTTCAGTGGATCACAAAGTTGACACAAACTAGTCTCTAAGATACAAACTAGGGTTTCTATGGTTTGGAATTCAAATTAGGGATTTTGTTGAAAACTAGGGTTACTAGGATTGGTTATAGGGTTTGCAATCTAGTATTTCTAGTCTAGGATTGGTCAGGTTTATTAAGCATGGCATTATTTTAATACATTATTTTAAGACTTGCATTAGGAATTTCCATAAAAACTTGGGGTGTTTACTTTAATGTCCTTATAGGACAAACTTTGATATTCAAGGAAGATGCAATAGACTTATCCCAGATAGAGTGCTAGATAATGGTCTAGGGATTTATGGAATGCATCATGTAAGTATGAATATAATACAACAAATCCATGATGAATCTTGTGCAATTTATCAAGTTGTAGAAGTCTAAGCAAATTTATCAATCTATCAAGCTGTCAATATATCAAGCTATAAATAATCAATGATACCATGAAAACAAAATACCTGACTACCTACCCATGGTCATTGGACTAGACCATCGAGATCACCTATAATACAAATGGTATCCTTTAGCCTCTTGTGCTTGGAGTAAGGAAAAAGTATCATGAATTTGATGAGTTTTTACTTGGAATTGTTTGTAACTAGAGGTTTGTGCAAATAACTAAGTTTGTATAATGGTATAAAATTTGACTTGGTCTATAATATTCAAATACATAACCTTTTTTCTTTTCTGTGTGGGAAACCTGTGTCAAATATTCTCCTTTGATAACCATCGACCCAATCAGAAAATTGTTTCCCTCAGAGTCTCTTAATTAGACAATGAGGGTCTGCTTCCCATCCAAGAAACAAGCCAACTAGCAGTCAATGTGTCAGTCATTTCCTCTTAGGGGAACCATTGCGTATATGTGCCTTGCATAAAATAAAGTGTAGACCTAGGAGTCATCTAACTAAACAAAACTAGTCCTCAAACATTTCAATGTTATCAACATAACAGTCGAATTTGGGTGTACGAGATCTGGTATGTGGTCATGGTCAAGTGAAATACTCGATTGAACCTCCTCAAAATGGAATAATTCTGAATTTATTTGTATACCAATGGGGAGTGATACACGATCCCAACTATCAACCCAATCTATGGATTCACAGTTGTCCCATTGACCACTATTACATGGATAACAAAAAGAAGAGAGTTTTCTTGTCCACATTTCAACTATAGAATTGTCTATGGATCTAACTGAATGGAATGCATGAGTTCCTTGGATAGTATTGCACTCTTATAGGTGTGATCGATCTACATCAACCATCTCCCAAAAATATCTATGTACAAGTGCTTTTTTAGATGATTGGTCTTCTTTCCTTCTGGGTCACTTCCCCATTAATGAAGAACACCATACAAAAATGGTCTTTGCATGTCAAATGAGAGAAATAGTTGTGAATTTGATTTCTTTCCTATGTAATGAATTCTTGATGCATGCACCTTCTCCATCATGTTCCCCTTTTCCATGTCTGGTCTCAAAATAGTTCCAAATATGTGGCAACTTGTGCCTCTTGTGGAGAAGACACAACCATTGGAAGATACACACATTTTTGAATTTCTACACACAACCATCAGACCAAATCCAATGTTGTTCCATCTGTATATTGTTATCCTTCAGGTGATTGTAGAACAATTGAAATCTGTGTTGTACAAAATCCAAGTAATGACACTTGTCATCACTTATGTAAAAGTTATACTCCTTCAATAAAACCCTTTTCTCTTTAGTACTATCTTCCCCATGTCTATAGGTGATATGGATGATTATGATGACCTATTCTGAGTGATTATATTGACTCTGATTCTCATTCTATAGTTGAAGAGTGTATTTTTCCACAAAATCAACCACTGATAATATAGTTCCAATAGGAAATGTATCCCTGCACATTCTAATCTTCTCATATTTCCAACGATCCACATGTCCATGCTTTACATATTGTTGTGTCTTTTCAAAGAATTCCTCCATGAATTTGCAAATAAGTACCTGATAGATCAACAATAAATATGTACAAATAAATAGGTTCTTACATATATGAAGTAGAAATACATGAAGAAAAAAATTCTATTCAGGAACTCGTTACTAACCTGAGAGGTGACCAACTATTTTTTTTTTCATTCCCTCCACCGACATCATACATACATGACATATTTGAATAAATACAAGTTTATTTCATGTCTCCCAAGCTCATGATCATTGGTCACATGTATGCATCTATCCAAAAATGTCATTCCACCACACCTTGAGCATGTCCCATCTAAACAAGTCCTTTGATAAAATGTGCAACCTTATGTCCTTCTACACAAAATGCTATGAATAAAGTCTCTAGATGATTTCAGTGGAAATGTAGTTGAGCATTCCTACATAAGAGTGTTATGCAATACATGCAATATATGTATATATGTGTCATAATAATAACTGTACTCAATGTGATATCGACAACAGTGATGTGTTACGAGTTGTGTTTATTTTAACAAACCATGGTTTGCATTTCTCGAAGGATCTTTCACCCAAGTTAAGTTTATTATGTTCATGGATAAATCTCTCATATAATTATGTGTGTGTCATGTCAAGAACAAGTTTAATGTGGGGCTCAAGATCCCTTGAACCCCTTCCCAATTTTAGTACATGTTTTTGGTTGGATGAAGGTCTACTATTGTCACGCCAAAAATCTTGCACCAGTCCCTTTACCGCATCAATGAGATTCATATTGGAGCATGGAAACCTACCAATGAAGGGCTAGACATATGTTTGGCCAGATTCAAGTTTTTCTCTTCTAGAACATTACCTATGGAGTGTTTTGGTATCCAATCATACAATTTTGGATGTAGGCTTAAGAAGTTAGAGGGCCCTGGTGCTTTTTTTCATGATTGATTGTGACAACACACGACGAGCTGCATTGCAATCATTTGAATGACATTTATTTCCAATAGTACTAAATGCATCTACTAAGCTTACGACAATATGAGAACTTGGTTCAGAACTATTTATCATCTTTATCCTTAAGTTTCTCCTAACAACTGTCATAGACCTAGATTTTAATAACAATATAAATAATCTACACTTATATCCATCACATTTAGAATCAAAATAGTTGACAAGTATCTATTGAGATTGATATGGGTGAATCCGCGGACCTGGGTAACACTTTTTGGCAAGTGCATTTTGGCAAAAACAGAAAAATGCACCTCGGTCAAGGGCTTGTTAAACCCTCGACCGAGGTCTTAATATCTCGACCGAGGTTTTATCAAGCCTTCGATCGAGGTTTTGTTCAGCCCTCGATCGAGGTATTAACTCGATTGATTTATGGACCTCGGTCGAGGTACATACCTCGACCGAGGTACATACCTCAACCGAGGTGCCTGTGTCGAAAAAATTATAAAAAGAGGCCGCGGGGGCTGCGGCCGTTTTTTTGGCAAAATTTCACTGTGGAAGCTCGACCGAGAAACGACGGAACATTGGCGTAAGGATTGGCACCCCGAAGCAACCCAAGCACCCCGAAGAAACCCA